>BPLQ01012172.1:0-132699 GCA_021605075.1 Caerostris darwini | reverse complement strand
AATTATTAGTTAAAGTGAATTATGTTCGTTGAAAAGGATATCATCATGACTATAAGCAGAAAAGAAAATTAGAAACTTTTGAATTAATTATTAAATTTGATATCATTGTAACTATTACAAAGAAAAATTCTCGTGTTTTCATTTTATTTCGTTTTTTTCACGTTTTCATCAAATTTATACAACATATTTTATTTAATACCAAACTATACGAAGCAAAATTTCTTGTTGAGATAATGATTTATATTATTATTGAACTACACACAAAACAAGTAATATAAAAAAAAATGTCAAGTCAATTCCTACTTTTTGTTCACTATATTACAGAAAGTCCTTTATAAATAATGTTCATTCATTTTTTTTAAGTTTATCTATTGGTAGATATATGCAACTTAAATCTGAAAAAAAACTAAAATTAATGAATTTAATTTAACTACTGAATTAATATTTGAAAAAACTGTATTCACATCAAGTGTCATCCACTACAAGTTCAAATACATATTTTTAAACTTGAGTGGATGAATATGAAGTATTTTAGTAACGATTGAAAATTTTAACAAGATATATATAGGGAGAGTGTGAGTTAATAGAAAGAATTAAAAAAACAGTATCTGTGTATCCGATACATTAATATTTCATGTTTTCATACTTCATTCATACATATGTTGTTTTTTGAATCGAATACACAAAATTTTGGGTTTTCAAAGTTACGTGATGGGGTAGCCTCGCTTCCATGTAGCTTATTCCTTGCATCCTAATAGTCTCTAGTAAGTTGAATACATACTATCTGTCGATGGTATACTATATATACTATGTCGACTATATGTCGATCTGTCGATTTTCAATGGTATATTTTCTAAATAAGAAAATCTGATGAGTGTATAGGATGATCGATTATGTTTATTTAAACTCTTAACTATCTTTTTTTTTTCTCTATATTTTTGCTTCTTTGTGATGCGTAGAACTATTTTACAAAGTTAGATTTTTTTATTATTTTTCCATTGTCGAAATACGTTCAGAATTACATAGATTGAATTTCAGTATATGTTTTTAAACATACAGAAATACTGTACGTCTCTAATTCAATATCTTGAGGCTATTCTATCTTTTTTTTTTTTTTTTAATTTTACACTTGCTTTTAGTTCATCTGTTTAGGGTATTGTTTCATGTCTTTTAATTATGTTTCCTATTTTATCTCTGTATAAATAAACATTATGCGTAAAATTTTAAAAATGGCGAAACTATCTTGAAAAATAAATCATAAAATTCGTTCATCTAGATTATAATAGTGTTCGTTTTTGTATGAATCAAAGTGATTGATAACAAAAAACATTTAAATAAATTTGCTAATTCATAATACGGAATAAAAGATAAACTTAGACGGAAAGAGAAAAAGGTAATTTAGAAAATCACCTACTTCGGAAGATTTTTAAGTATCCAGTCGAATCCAGTGACATGATTGGCAATTATATAATTTACCAGCTTAATTGGCAACCTCTTTGAAACTGATACACGTTGTTTTCTTTTGTTGTTGAGGTTCTTGTTCCTATGGATGAAGTCATTTTCTGAAATTAGAACATCAGATTCTTTAGTTGCAAAAGTTGTAGTAACGTTTCATATTAAACAACATGTCTCAGCATGAAGTTTGCAAATTTCTAGGAGAGGCAGAGTTACACAAAAATGACTCGGAATCACATAGCAATAAGGGGACTGGAATACTCCCTTGACATGTAACGTATGCAGAAAAGACCAGACATAAAAAAAAACACATGTGTTATTGCTGTTGTTGTTATCGTATCCCCTGAAGAATACAAGAAAATCAAATATCGTTGTGTTCCCGAATAATATTGGCTATGTTGATTGCCAGTTCTGAGTATAAATCCTCTTCCGAGGGACGATCCAGACAATGTATGGCGGCTGCAACAGCTGGGCAATCACAGATAGAATGAGGAGTAAAGTCCATGTCAGAGCAATTGCCACAATTTTAGTGTTTTTTAATCTCATCAGCAGAATTCATATTTTTGTTTGCTTCATCCTTAATATTGTGAGAGTAGTAACTGTTTTTCTGTTGACATTTATTTCTGTAATTTGACATTAAAGTGTTTCAATAAAAGTAAAATAGTCATAAGTAACAAAGGTGAATTACGAATGCATGTCGTTTTCAAATAGAATCATCCACACTATGCAGCCGGACATCGTAACCTGAACGCTATATTCGTGTACTGGATTATGCATTGTCCTGCACCAGACCCAGTATAATCTTCTGCATGTCCGAAGCCTACGATTACTAGCCACTTTCTTGAAAAAGCCTCTCTCAAATAAGTGCTGGTGCAAGCATCCAGAAATGGCTACGGCTGAGAGTTTTCTTCATAGGATATCGTTGCGAGTTCAAATGCTGTGCCTGTGCTTCTCCAAATGCCACATGCATATTCGCTGTTTCCGCTTTCATATGATCAGCCATCCTCTTACCAAAACGTTCCTGTGCGAAACAAAGATGTCAGCGAGAGCGCTGTGAACTTATATACCCTATCTAAAAAGCATTTTGGATCTTATATTGCTATGCTATTCTGAGTTTTCTAGGTATACTCTATCTCTCCTTGAAGTTAATAGATCTAATGCTTCTGTATAAAAATATATTGAACTACAGTTACTTATACACCACCAGCTCTCTGGAGAGGTTTGTGCTCCGCGCGTAGTGCCCTATACACAACGACCAACCCAGATAACACCAATCAGCTGTGCTCCAACCTCAGAATTGCGTCGACCAAAAGAACAGACACCGGTCCCTATCCATGACATGTCCTTGTTATCGCGTTGTAAAGAAGCTCCCTGGATCAAGTCTGGAGACCTGGTCAAGGGGACCTTATCCCATAAAGACAACATAGACGATACACATATTCTATATGTAACCCACACGGAGTGAGCGTTTCCCGGCGGGGGATGGGGAACTGAGCTATACAACCAGTATAAATGTCTCACAATAACAGCTTAGCTACTTGATGGCAATTTTAAGGATTTTATACCATACAGCATGTAAATTTAGGACAATTACCCCTAAAAGATTTCCCAGAAGGCAATGTCATCCCTTCATTGTGGTACATATATAAATAAGACAATAAAAAACTACAAAAAAAATTAGAGCAAAAAAAATTGATATTGCTGATAAATGATACAAAAAAAGCATATACTTATTTTAAATCATTCATTTAATTACATGTTTATGTAAAAAGTTGACGAATAATTATTGTACAATTTTTTTTCCTTCCTGTAAGTTAAACATAACAATCCATTTAAGTTACAGCTTTTAAAAATGGTTTTCCAAAATCAAAAATCAAAGAATTATTTATATACGTTATATCTCAAAGATTCTTTTAGTTAAAATTTATTTAAATCCTTATTGAAATCAATTGGCATACGTACCATAACAATCAGGAAAAGACATCTTTAGAATACATGTAAGATTTTAAAATCTATCTTATTTTTAAATTTAAAAAAATAAGTAAAGCAGTGATGGATTCGAAGACTTTTCTGAAAATTTTTTCATTTTTTTTATCTTTATTGAAACTACACCTTCCTAGTAATTGAAGTTAGGTTTTCAAAGAAAATCTTCTAAGAAAACGGAAGAACAGAAAATACGAAGAAAGGGTCAGATAACAGTTTTATTTTTCTGAAAGTCAAAGTTTCTTATTTTCAAATTCTTTCTTTTTTTATTTATTCCTTTCCATTAGAAAGAATTTTTAAGGTGCGTTGCCAATATAAAAAAGGAATCTAAAATATTACGAAGAATTTCTTTCAAGAAAATTGTTTGATTCAAATATTAATAATTTATTTGCTTTGAATAAGTCTAAATTAATTTATTTATTCCATAAAAATATACCGAATCTATTTTTCAAAAAATCCTTCGTTTATTTATTTATTTAGTATTTTTCTGTTTAAAATTTTCTGTTCTCAGAAAAAAAATTTTATTCTCATAAATGAAAAATATTGACAGTCGCATTAATACTGAAAATAGCTCTTAAAATATCAAGCCAAATATTTTTTTATTTAGAAAATAATGGAAATAGAGATATTTTCCTTATTTCCTTACATTCTGTTATAAACAGTTTTATAAAAGGTTTATAATTCAGTATTTTCTCCGAAAACATATTTTATTACATCCAGTTTTAAGAATATTAAATTTCTAAGATGGAAAACTGAAAACCATTTATGATTTTTTTATGAGAAATAGTTTAAAGTCTCTATGGAAAAATTAAATTGCTGTAATATTTATTAGAGTAAAGAAAATTCTGAAGACTTTCTTAAACAGGAGCCTGTCTTAAATTTAATCATTTCTTATTTTTAACTTCTGACGAATTATTGGAATATTAAATAAATAATATTTTTCCTTTAAGTCTTCTTAATATAATGATAAAATAATCGATCTTTTAATAAAATTGTGAATTTATATGAACCATGTCTCCATATAAATGAATTAAATGTGACGCACAAAACAATTTGATTTCCAACTCATTATTTAAAAAGATTTATATAAGAATTCATATTTTATAAATATAGGAAAAAAAGGAAAGTTTCCATAAACAAATACTGATTTGCAGTAGCATTTTAGTATTTTCTTGTAAATTATTACAATTTTGAAAAACATTATTTAATTCTATAAACTATCTATAATCAAAATACTTCAGAAGCAATTATTTTTTAATTTATTTTAAAATAAAAAATATTAATTAAATAAAATTAGCTCAATTATTTATTAGTAAATAGTCTCAACTTTTTTAATTAAATTTTGGTTATATCTATAATTATATTTTTTTATATTTTAAAATATAAATAATATATACATATATAAATAATATATACATATATATTTTTTTGAAAATATTTAATATTTGCAAACTATATAATATATAACTTTTCTAAATATAAATTTCTAAATATATCATTTTTTTTTTAATTTCTACATAGATCATTTCCAGAAAGAAAATTGGTTTATTTATATTTTATAATAAAAAGAACTTATTTCAATTAAAAATTTTAATTAAAACTTCTTAATTTTAAAAAAAGTTTTCGTTTTTTCTGAAACTATAATTTCAATAAAAAAAAATTGAGAAAGATAAAAATAAATATCTAATTTCAAAAAAATATGTACGCCATAAATAAAAGCCATTTGACGTCATAAAAAGTTATTTCACTATCAACTAAATGAATGCATAATTTAATTGAAATCCCTAGAATTCTGTATAATAATTATTTGGGTGATTATAATATATTTCATTTGTCATAAAATCAAAAAGCATTTACTCGACTCATGTATGAGTTATTAAATCAAAAATGATAAATTGCCATTTAGTAATTGTAATCTATTTCATTTGTGATAAAATCGGAAAACATTTACTCGATGGATGAGTTATCAAGTCAAAAATATGAATTACGAAAAGAGTGTTAGAAAAAGTTTCAAACTCAGAGTTAATAATGAATAAATTATGTTTTGTTAATGTTTCTTATCCCACTTGGATGGCCAAGCCCACGAGCCCATATGGACTCATGATTGAAGGGGAAGGAAGCAGCTTCTGTTGTGATGGAGCACCCGTAGGTAGAAGCCTGACTTTTGCTCCGTGACGCTCTTACAGTCATAGGAGACCGGGACCTACGGCTTAAAGTGGATTCCGAACACTACAAACATCCATGGCACAGCCGGGATTCGAACCCGAAACCTGTGGCACCGAGCGCCAGAGCGCTAGACACTCGGCCATTCAGGTCCCAAATTTGCCAACGGCACGCGGTGTTCCCAGGTGGTCACCCTCCCAAGTACTGACCGCGCCCAATGATGCTTGACTTCGGTGATCTAACGAGAACCGGTATATTCAGCATGGTACGGCCGTTGGCTGAATAAATTATAAATTTATATTATGAACCAAAAATGTAAATTCGTAGTTTTATAAGTATTTTTTTAATTTCTTCTAAATACTGGAAAAGTTTCTTAATATAGTGGTGTCAGTATGGGCGGGCCCCACGTTGAGCACCACATTATAGTGTACAGGTTGTGTAGCTGGATTGTAACTGGTTTGGTTGAGACAAGTTTAAATCACAGCTTTATTGGACACACGCACAAACACCACACACATACAATATTCAACACATTTAAAGACATATAATTATTGATTTGTGGAAGGATTCCACTTCCAAAACGAAAACCTGATACTATACTTCCTCTACAGGTGAGAATCTGTAGGCAAACAAATGCGCAAGGCTGCGTATAATATATTTCCTCTCGAGGTGAGAGACTAAATTAAACGTTTCTCAGCGGTAGCGGTCTTAATTGCACTGTACTTCCTGTCGGGTGAGTCTCACATAACTTATTACTTAGAATAAAACATTACCATAACTGGTAATGTTTTATTCTAAGTAATAACATTTGTCAGAAATTATAGATCATTATTCTAAAAAACAGACTTCGAAAATTGTCCGCAATTTAATGATACAAATTATATAAGATTCCTTTAAAAAAATATATAAAATAATATGAATTATCCTTAATCTGTGAAATTATTTTATTCTTAATTTTTCATTAAAACTCAATTGTCTCACGTGGTGGACACTATTTTTTTAATAAAATTCTTTCCCATCTTTTTCTGTCCCATTAAACTGATCTCGTTACAAAATAAATGAATCGTAATCAAATGAAAATTTAAATACGGATTTTTTTTTTTTCACTAAAAAAAATTCGAATCGATTTTTTTGCTGTAAAAAAATCGTTCTTTAAAAGGTTAAACATTCTACTGATTACTTTCTTTTTTTGTTAACTCTTATGTTTTAACTGTAAAATAAACAAAAAAAGTAAAAGTCATTTAAATATCTAGCTGCAAAAATATTCCACTTTCTTTGAATGTCATTGAAAGGGTGTGGCTAAGAGATATGAATGATAAATGCTAAAAGAAAGACAAAAGAACTGTCCCAGTAATTATTAGCTTGTCGAAAAGATCGTACTAAGAAAGTACAATACCGTTTCATGGAATAAATTTCCTACAGAAAATGTCTTTAAATGTGGAAGATTAATCGATTATCATGCATAAGTTACATCCGAATCATTTGTATAAATTTCTATTCAGAACAACCGCCAATATTATTTTTTTATCTAACAAAATTAATGAGTCTTTTTTGTAACTTGAGTTTAATTTTGTAAGAGATTTCTTTTTCATTTAATTTTTGTAATGCTATTTATACTAGCATAATGTTTTATTTACCGTCTTAATCAGTTATTTAGATAATTAATTATACTCATTAGTTAATATTTAAACAGAAAAATCGTACCTTTTTTTTTTATAATGTCGAGCAATATTTAGCTGGAAAGCCGTAACTTAAGTATGGAACGATTTATTTTGCAATTACTTCTTACATTATAATAATGAAAATACTTTTCACACTTTGTATAATGAGCACAGCAGTATTTTATAACATTGCACAATAGAGGTTTGGTTTGGTTTATCGTTCTACAGTCATTTTTTGCCCACTTTAGGGTAATTAGACCGGAACCTACAGTTTAACATGGATTCCGAACCGCTAACAAACACAGCCAAGATTCGAACCTGAGGTCTGTGGTAACAAAAACCAGAGCGCTGCATAATACAGCAGACTTTATATTAGGATAAGCAAAGACAAATTCCTTTGTACTGATCGTTAAAATTTCTAAATTATTATCTAAAAGGTATAAAAAGTTGTTTATAATTTACTGCTCAACAATATCTCAATTTAAACTATCATTTAATAAATTTATCATAGTTGAAAGAGCGATTGAAAATCTGAAATGCATAAAATTTACAGCATTTCCGTTGTTAATTTTGTCCAAAGACTCAATTAGACTCAATCAATAGTTCGTCTCAATTTAGGCCTACTTTTAAAATCTACCTGATTCTACCTTCATCTGGTGAATTATTCAAATCACCAAGTCAAGCAGCAACTCAATTATTTTATTTCTTAAAAATTTTGTCTGGTCTCAACACAGTTTAAAAACGCATGATTAATATCACAAACATTAAGAAAAAACATAAGCACGTCAATTTCACTTCTCAGTTGAATTCCAGTCTTCAAGCACAGTCCATTCACTTCAGTTCGTTTTCCTACATGAACGGCATCTTCACAGTTTCCATTATTCGAGTTATTCCCCCAGGGACCTTCCTCGCTCGGTTTTTACTGCATATTTTAGACTTTTGACTGGCCATGACTTTTTACAAGGACGCTTTTGCCATATTGGAGTGGCCAATATTCCTGACTGTGTCCTGTGTTCTTCAGGCACTTTTATGGATTTGGCACATTTGACAAGCTGCCCTGCGCTCTCTTTTATGAACCGTTCTCCAGACAACTTTTATAATAAGGCTGGTTTTTATTGGGCTGACAGAGGGCTCATGTTCGACACGACCTCCACCCAAACGTAGGGAAAAGAATTTATTCCAGTTATCATTGATCTTTCGTATTAGACAAGTTAGCAAATCGTTGTATGCTTAAAATAGAGACACGGAATTTGACCAACATACAATTAGACGTAGAAAAGTTGCACTATTTTTTAGTTCAGTTTATAAAAGAGAACTATAATACACACATTGTCATATAAATCAGAACACCAAAAAAGAATTGACAGAACCAATTGAAATTCTGCATGTGTTTTTATAAGGTTGCTATAAGTAAGTGCTTATAAAATGAAAACGAAAGAATCGTTTATTTCAGGAAAACTCACAAAGAAATGCAATGTTTTGCACCTCAGTAGATGGAATACATGGTATAATTTGGTCGGACATTGAGGCATATAAGTTTCTTAGGATTTCCTGCGGCATCTCATTCCCCAATTGCATTAAAACTTTTTTGTTGACCAACTTGTCGACCTAGGTGAACCTACAAATTTTCAATCTGTGGAAAATATGGCAATCGCGTAGGCCAAGTAACGGCGTCAATATTGAGGAGGCTATCACGTAAGAGTTTTGGTATTTGTGGTGATGCCCTATCCTGTAAGAAAATGACTCTAGAACTCTATCAAAAGTAGCAAACATGTTGCTTAAAGATGTCATGAACGTACAGCCTATCAGGCCTACCATGAATCCTTATAAGAGGAGATCGAACGTCAAATGCAATGGAAGCCAAAACCGTCATGTTGTAAGCTGGAGTTTAGGTTCGAGTTTATTGATGAATCATATTATGTTGACATCTTAAACAAAAATTTAAAATCTTCTGCTAAAATTCTTGGTCGGTAAAATGGATTCTAATGGTCCCTTTTAAGTTCTATAAGTACAACAGTCCCAAGAACTCATACAATGTTCGCATGTTCGACTGTGGTTATATTGCGACTGTAAAGAAATCTCTAAAACATCTACTGAGTAACCAGATCTAAAGACAGTGAAACTTGTTTAGCAAATACCTGAAAGTAGAATGTGAAAACATAACCTTTTTTTCAAAGCAGCAGCTAAAATCTGTAATGCAAGAAGAAGGGAGAGGGAAAAGATCTGAAATTACTAAAACATTAATCGCATCTATTCCAAAATGATAAAAAAAGTGTTCTTAATCTCGTAGATATCCAATCAGGTTCTAAAAACTGTTTAATGCACACTTCAAAGACTACAATGGTAACAAGCCAATATTAGCATGTTATATAGAATCTATACAATAAGAAAACACGAGCAATCTCCCAACAGGCAATTTTGACTGTTAATCAAAGACTCTTAAAAGGCTATACAATCTCACCTGATCTCTTCATTTATGAAATCAGAGATTGCAGTGCAGATCACTAAGAGGATTTAACATGTAACAGGCCAACATTGGCATGTTATATAGAATCTATACCATAAGTAAATACGAGCAATCTCACAACAGGGAATTTAACTGTTAATCAGAGACTCTTAAAAGGCTAAGCAATCTCCCCGGGTCTCTTCATTTATGAAATCAGTGATTGCAATGCAGATCACTAGAGGGTTTAATCTAAGATCTAATTAGATCACACTACATCTAGTCCATGAAACAGGCTTCTCATAATATTGAAACCAAAACTGATTTTCTTATGTATCTTAAAATAAAATAAAAAAATGTTTCAGTTTTTTTAAATCAAAGTTAACGCTCAGAATAGTTTAATAATATTCCACAACTATTACTTTTGTTAGTGATAGCATCTAATTCATTTAAACTCATTCACTTTAGAAACATAGTGTAGAGCATTATTTTTCACGTTTCTTTCTTTTAAATCTACTCTCTCTGAATTGATTTAATTTAATCAAACCAATCTCTGGTGCAGCCTGCTAAGCTTATCTCCAAAAAAAACTTGCAATATTTCCGAAAAACCATTTGGAAAATTTCAGATCGATTGCGTTTCTCGAAGATTGGATACAGAAAATCGTAAAATATCGAAGAGAAAAAAATTACTTATGGATCGTAGCATCAGCGAGTGATGTTCAAAAACTCATCATTTTCCCTCGAAGCTGCAGAAAATCTCTCCTTCGGAAGATATCATTTGAAAAATAAAAGTATTAAAAATTTGAAAAGAATCTGGAGGATTTTTGTTTCTCTGCCATATCTCTAAAATACCTCTACGATATCTGGAAAGTCGTAACTTCACAAACAGAAGATGCATAGTCCGTATTTAATGAGTATAAATTGGAAGAAGCAGAATTATGTCAGCAAAAAATAGTATTTTCGCGGGAAAACAAATGGTAAACTTGCCGAAACATAAAAAAGATAACCGAAACGGAAATAATGATATAATAAACCACGTACCAAATGATAAAACTATTATTTTGGAAATATCGCTAACGATAGATTAGCAGTATTTTCATTTTAAGCAGTCTTACATGAAAATACTGGAATACTCTTAGAAAGGAATTCTTGCCTTTCCTCTTCGATTGCAGTAATACAGTCTTCAACATCAATTGGTATTAAATGGTTATAGATCCTCTCAATGAATATTATGACAAATGCATACAAAAATTCTAAAATATTCTTTTTGCGTAAAAGATAGAACGTTTTATGAAAATTATAAAGACCAATACAAATACCTGATATTCTAATCATTTGAATATCTTACTTTTCTTTCCATTTCTGTAAAATTCATTTCAATAATATTAGTAACTGAAATAAGGTGAACATTGTCTTATGGAAGAATTTTTAGGAGAAGCTGCTCCTCATTCGCGTTTATTGCAATAGAAAACTCGCAAAAATCCCTACTGCCAACTTATTAACCTATGCGAGACGCTCACACACGACAACATAATCCCCATCCAGTATCCTCGTTTTTGCAGGCACTGACTGCAACAAATGCCACTAACGGAATCGAACTCGACTCCTTTTGCTATGAATCGAGCAATACAGATCTTTGTGTAGAGTTGAGGCATCTATAAAACATCTTATATGTTAAAATTAAAACATACATGTTAGACATTAAAGATCATATTAACATTAAAACATGCATGTTAGACGTTAAAGATCATGTTAACATTAAAACATACGACATTTAGCAAAGTAAATAACAAAAATTGTAAATGAGAACCACAGATATTTTAACGCTGAAAAGCAAACAAATATCATCTTCGCCAAAAAAATTGATACTTTAGCTCAATCAAATATTATAAAATGTAATACAATTACAAGTTAAGTTAACATAATAAATAATTACAAGCTCATAGATATAGAGTTTGAAAAATTGATTTGCGATAAATACATTCTATATGGTTTTACACCGAAAAATGTATTATATAGATGTTTTTATAAAAGCAGTTTAATTTATTTTGCGTAGCTGTTAAAATTTAAGTTTTCCTATCTCATAACCATTTTCGTTATAAAAGAAAAAAGTAACAAATGATTTAATACAGACTTCGCATAGCTGGTTTTAAAACAGCTTGTGTTGAAGAATTTTTCTTTTTTAAATATGGAATAATTTCTTTTTTCTTAATAATGTACGAAATTAAAAAATCGAATCAAAAATAGATGCATTATATCTTAATAAATTAAATAGCACAAACAAACGATTATTGAAATATTTTATCTTTCTAATATATAATATTTCTTAAAGAAGTTGTTTTTTTCCTCTGATTTTTATAATTTGAAATATTTTGCATAATATTTATGAATCAATAAAAATTTCCAAAATACCATCTCTATAAAATACAACATTTACGACAATAATGTACTGAATTTTATTGAGCCAATAAATTGTTATAACAATTTGACCATAGTCATACTTCCAAATCCTCTTATTCTTGTAGATTTCAATATTTTTTTTATTTACGAAAAATTATCTGTATGAATTACAAATCTAATATTGAATTAAATTTTAAACGAAATGCTTAACCAATCGTCGCACACGTCATATAATAAATACAAAGATGTTTACATTTTACAGCGCCATCTAGTGACGATTAAATAAACTGAAAATGAAATATTAAGTTATTATCTATTAAGCTATTATATATTAGAAAGAAATTTTCTTTTTCCCTTCATTTACAAATGATATATCCTTAACATTCTATCAAAAAGCATAAAAAAATTTATAAGAATTTAAAAACATGTGTATAATGACATTTTTAGTAAATAATAAATAGAATCCGATATAAAATTCTGTAAAAAGCAATTTCATCTAAAAACTTCTCTAAGTGAGACGAAATTTTACAATGGGCTATAAGTACAAAAAGAAATCTATGCAACTTTTATTTGACCATTATATTGGCAAAGAATTTTTTTGTTATTCGGATTTCGAGTCAGAAGCTCGATATTTCACAGATAAGTATTTTAGAAAAGCCTTGATATATTTTTTTCCCCATTCCTTATTTTCGAAAAAAAAAAATGGCAAAACCTTGTCGTCCTTCTCCCTTTTTCAAAAGAAAAATTTTAGAAAAAGTCGTGTCATTTTTTTTTCTTTAAACTTTCTTTTTTTTTTTTTTTTTGTTAAAAAGAAAAAGAAATTGCATGTTCTGAAGTTGTTTTTTGGCAGATATACATAGCTCACACTTCGCCAACTGTCCGTGCATTTTTCTCAGAAGTATATCTGTCTCTGAAATTTAGTATTATAAGAAAAATGGCGAATATTTTTTTTTTATTATTATTCCACTTTCCATGCAGATTTTGAAATCAGCCCAATCGCATCAAAGCACACGGAATCTTGGAAAATCAAAAAAAAAAAGAACTAAATAAGAGAAAAAAAATGGCATCGTCTTCAAAAGTAATAGTTGATGAAACTGCAGAGTATGCTTATATATATCCTTTCGGGAATAAATAAATGTTGCATGAATTTTTCGGAACAGAATAGAATCCACTATAATAACATTTTTCTAAACTCATAAAAATAAAAAGAAAATGTATCACATACAATTCGAAACTGCATAATGGAACTCGTTCTGTATGTTTCGTTTGGAAACAAATAATAATCCTTATTGATAGAGCGGCCTCATAGCTTTTTATTATGAATAATTCCGTTGCGTTTTTAGGAATGATTATAAAAGAAAAGAAATAACGGAAAGAAAAAAGATTTTCACGTGATTTTCTAAGTGATTAGCATTTATAAATATGTAATGCGGCATTTTAAAACATTCAAAACAGTATCATTTTTCTTTCCAATTCTTTTTTGCAAGGAAATTTTTTTTTTAAATCTGTTCAATTTAAAAAGAAAGGTTTGAAAATGCAACACATTAAACAAAACAAATCATTGTTTTTCAAGTAATATTTTTTAAACTACAAAGGATACCAAGGTAATATCAAATTTTTAATCTTTTTACATGTTGTTTTCTAATGCCGAGAACTTTGAGGTAAATCAGCCACTGTTAGAACGGTAGAAATGTAGCAAATTCATCGTTACTTAGGGAGCAGCATGATATGTTGTGTTATGTTCTTTATATATACTCAGTGTTCTTATATATATATATATATACAGTGTTCTTATATATCTATACGTATATAAATTCAATATAACAGAAATTTGTTTTACTTGTACACGTTTGATATCTTTCAAATGAATTTGACAGTCGATAGTTTCCCAAAATGTTGATGACAACTGATCACAAAACGAATAGAATATGCAAATGCACATAATTTTTGTATTTTGTAGTTATGGGAGAGAAGACGATGAATTGTTTTCGTGGATGGTTACTGCTGATGAAGCGTAGATCTCGCCCGGCAATATTAAGTACAAACAACAAAAATGTAACAGAGCCAATTAAAATTCCCGAATACAAAAAATACAAACAGGCACAGTTTATAAGGAAAATTATAATAATAAAATCTTGAGGTCAAAAAGGCATTGAGGGAGACATTATTTTTGGGACTAACCCCTCAAAAAATTTCTTTGAAACAGTTTATACCCTTACACGTAAAAAAAAGTCTACTGTGAAATATTTTTTAAACTGATACGTACCATTCAGGACCGGCGACTTGGAATTTGAGATTTTCACCATGACAACACGCTTTACAGGTGATTCAAAATTTTCTATGGAAGTTGTTTAATCACTCCCTCCCTCATCTTACAGCACTGGCTTTTGCACCTAGTGACTCCCATATTTTCTGTCACCTGCAAACATGGCTCGATTTCCAATGTTTTGGCGACAATTAAATGATAAAATATTCAGTATCAAAGTGGTTTCCTGACGGTGGAATTCTATGCACAAGACAACTTGTACCATAGTATCAAAATTTCTTCAAGGCAAATGGTAAATACATGGATAAAAAAGCATACATACAGCAATGCCTGATTCACTATAATCTGGTTTTAAATCTTAAAGAATTTAAGTTATACGATACCCCCTTTCAACGTCTTAATATGTAAACTATGAGGTATATTATGTACAAGTAAGCTATGGATGTTTATGAACTTCTAAGCTGAATTAACTTCTACGATCTGTTAATTTTGTCGTGTAAATCTACAGTTAAATTGGTTTGTGAAAAATAAATTTTAATCCCATCTAAAAAATAATGAGTATAAAAGGAAACCTGAAAATAATTCAGTCGACAAGTAACGTAAATGGCTCGTTTTATATAAAAAGCCCAATATAATTTTCGGAGTGCATTGGTCGCGCAGCGATACTAAACCTCCGTCCTTGAAAAAATGAGCGGGTAGGGTTCTTGTCGATTGGTCTAAGCCCATTGCCAGTGTGAAAAAATGTTAAATTTATAGAAAAAGTAGATAATTGAATAAAAATTACAAATAAATAAACTAATTTTTTAAAAAAATTAAGAGATAAAAAAAAAAAATTACAAATAAATACAGAAGGAAAGGAATTAAAATTACAAAATGAAAAATTACAAAATGATACTGTAGTAAAAAAAAAAAAAAGTTAATAAAAAACTGAGCACCGCCGTAATGAAAACCAGACATCCATTGCAGTATAGAAGAAAGCATTGGTCCTTCAGAAAGAGGAAATAGTGATTTTAACTATTGATATTTAAAACAGATCGCGGTTTTTGGGGAGAGAAATATCATAGCTGTAATTTTGAAGATCTTGTAATACAAGATTGTTAGAGTTGGAGAGATTATTATAAAAATTAATCGCTAGTTTTTCAACATATTCAACAAAACTGGGGATAGAGATGGCATATCGTATTTCCGCATTTCTGAAGAACCAAGGCGAATCCGTGATCATTCGGATAATTTTGTTTTGCAGTCTTTCGAGAATTGTGATGTTTGCTTTAGAAGTAGAGCCCCAAACTGGACTCGCATATGCTATAATTGGTCTGAGGTAAGAAAGGTAGATTAGCTTTTTTTAAGTTCAATTGTTAGTGAGGAGTTTCTACGTATTAAAGGAAAGAAATTTCTTAATTGGTTATTAAATTTATTGCGAAGGTATTTAATGTGAGAGCAATAGTTAAGATTCTTATCTAATATCACACCTAAGTATTTTGCTTCTTTAGACCAGGAAATGTTAGTATTATAAATGGTTATGTTAGGAGTATTAAATTTATTTTTCCTGGTAAATAGTACTGCTTCAGTCTTCGCGACGTTAAGTTTAATCTTCCAATTGTTAAGCCAATTTTCCAGTTTATAGATATAATTTTGTAGATTTTTCTGTATAATGTGTGTGCGCCGCCCCTGAGTAATTAAAGCTGTATCATCTGCGTAGAGAGCTAAAATAATTTTGTGATCTTGAGGAATGTCATTAATATAAATGTTATAAAGAAATGGTCCCAAGATCGAGCCCTGAGGTACCCCAGCAAGAATATTACAGACTTTGGAGTCAGTATTTCCAACAGATACAACAAAATTTCTTTTCGTTAGTTAGTTTCTGATGGTAAGAATTAAAAAAGAAGGATAATTAAACTTAATCATTTTATAAATCAACCCGTCGATCCACACTCTGTCGAATGCTTTAGCGACATCCAGAAAAATAGCAGCAGTATCTCGCTTCCAGGAAAATCCTTCAGATATGGTTTCAGTAATATTATACAGTTGGTGGGTGGTGGAAAGATTTTTAGTAAATCCAAATTGTTGAGGGATTAGTATATTAAGATTAGTAGAGTTTTCATTCAGAATATTAGCAATTACACGTTCAATTATTTTACTGAGAGAAGAAAACAGAGAGATAGGACGGTAACTATTAGGAGAAGTAGGGTCTTTTCCAGGTTTGCGTATCGGAAGAATGCGAGCAGTCTTCCAACACTGAGGAAAATAGTTAGTATTAAGAATGGCATCAGTAATTTTACAAATTTGGAGAATGAATTTGAAAGGCAAGTTTTGAGCATTTTATTAGTGATTGAGTCAGTACCAGGGGTTTTGTTAATTTTAAGAGAAGAAATACATTCGATAATAAAAGAAGCTTTAGTAGCTGGGATATTGTCAGCATCCTTATTTTGCTCTAAGAAGGAAGAAATAGTATTTTGAACTTCATTAGAGGTATTAAGATTATTAGTATCGTTTTCAGTAAATTTGTCTTTTAAAGTGTCTGCAAGAACCTCTGCTTTGTCAATGTTGGAGGGGACAGTCGTTTGATTATTAGTCAGAGACGCAATTGTGGACCGCTTCCTTCTAAAAGATCGTGTTAGATTCCTGAATGTTCCGTCCTCTGCATTCACCGTTTGTAACCTTCTGTCCCAGCATTCATTCTTATATTTTAGGATGGCCCTACGGAAGATGTTTTGATGATGATTGTAGTTGTTTTTATTAACAGGATCTCTATAGATTTGCCATAGTTTTCGAGCATTATTGCGATTAGTAATGAGTCTTTTAATATATGGTGGAAGATAAGTATGGTTGTTAGTATTAATTGGCTTGGAGGCAATCTTGTGAGGATGAGTTAGTTTGTTAGTGAGTTCCGAGATAGCATTCTCTATCTCTTCAGGACTTGCTAGGTGAATAGGAGAGTAATTTAAAGTTATTATCAAGATAGGATGAAAAAAGAGACCAGTTAGTGGTTAGCTTGGGATTTATAGTGAGATTTGGATAAGTAAATTTATAGTTAATGATGACAGAATTAGGATCTGAGGATAATTCATCAAGGGAAGATATTGAATAATTAAAGTGAAAGTTGTTAGTGACCACAAGGTCAATTATAGAAGAGGAGTTAGTACCGATTCTGGTCGGAATTAGGTGCTTTTCAACATTAAAATTAGTAGCATAATTAAGTAGAGTGTGCCGGTGTTATTGTTGTAGTGACAACCCATGATTGCATTAAATCTTTCACTATTGTTTAAATTAAAGGCCGGTGTTATTGTTGTAGTGACAGATGGTTTTGAGCATTAAAATCTCCCGCCAAGATTACACCATTGTTTAAAGAAAAGAGAGTATTCACATCACTATTGAAATTAACGGATGCAATACTATTAGGCACATAAACAGAGGCAATTCGTTTTGGCTGCCGCCGCGTAGGAGAAGTTAGCATTAACCGGTTGTGACGGGGTGTATCTAGAATAAGTAGCAAATTTGGTGGAGTTAGGTTTAATTTTGGAGAACTTAGAACATCCTCTCCATGCAGCAATATGACCTGATTCCCCACAGTTGATATACTTAGGAATTTCGAGACGTTCCTGATTTTGGCGCTCCTTATGGGAGTGTTCTTCTCCGCACTTTAAGCATCTAAGTTTGAAACCACAATTATTAGAGCTATGGTGAAAAAAGTTACATTTGAAGCATTGTAATGTAACTGGCCTTTCATTGAATTTTTCTACAGTGACAGTTAGGTACAATAGTCTATTTAATTTAAAAATTTCGTTATTTTTATTAGATCTGGCTAAAGAAATTTGGAATATTGGGTGAGGTTGTTTGTCCTTAGTGCGCGTGAGTTGTATAACTTTTTCAACTGCACATTCTTTTTCTGCAATGGCAGTCTGAATATCCTCTCTCGGAATATTTTTTGAAAGTCCTTTGATAACAACTGCCTTTAGAAGCCTTAAGAATTTTGGTGTGATGATAAAGAATTCAATTCCGTTTTTATTGAGGTATCTGGTGATTTCACGATGCTGATCCTCGCTGTTGGGAAACATTTTAAGCATTTCCCCTGCTAACTTAACGTTCACAGTGCTATTGAAGGCCTCGTCGAATTTTTTAAGCATTTCTTGCAAGTTTGATTGTGCTTTGACCGTGATTGGAGTAAGCTTCCTCTCTACTATAACCATTTTCTCTGATTCATCAGTTACGGCAGTGCTCAGCGTAGCATATTTATTTTCAGTATTAATTTTGACATTTTCAGCATTACCGGAGATAAAGTTTGCCTTAGCCATATGCTTTCGATTAGGTTTTTAAAGTCTTTAGAGCTGTTAGCCTTATCATGGTGAGAGGATATCTCATTAGCTGCACGTTTAGTAGTATTTTTTACTGATTAGATTTTAAGTTAGCATTATGACTTTTACACTCGGCAATAGGGCAAATACCAAAGCGACTTACCCATTCCAGGAGATACTCCTTCTTGGAGAGGTTGGCATTAATTTGGAGATAGTCATTTTGAAAATCCGATTTCTTTGCAGAGGTGAGGATTTCATCAATCACTTCCATTTCTTGATGCGCTGATACCAATCGGCGGCACAATCCTTGTGGTGTCATCTTATTTGAATCATTAGAATAATAACGTTGACATCCGAGCCCGGCGACGAGGGTACTTGCTGATGGACCTGAGAAGGTCCGTTCCCCTCCATAGAAACTTCTAAGAAACTAAGTGGTATTCACATAATTGTGAATATTCATATTCATATAGTATTATTGGTGAATCTGCAAGAGCAGATAAAAAGCTTATTTTAAGATATCCAAAAGAATAACAAATATTTAAAGTACAGAAAACGGGATTATTTTGAAATAAGTTGCCACGTATTTTTATAATTTACAATGAAAATTCATGCCCCTGTATATAAATTTTGATAAGATCGTCTCACATTGTTATTAGGTAGAAATGCAATAAGAGATTTCAAATTAAAACTAAAACTTGGGTACTGTGCAGAAAATTCTACAGTTCTTACAAATGTAGAGAAAAATTAATCTCTCACTGTTGTCACGTTCAAAAATACGAAAGCAAAAACTTCATTTGAAGATCTATTTACCAACTATTTCAGTCCTGAAGCAGAACATTGAGTTTCATTTTTCGCTCAACGGTTATTTGTTACACATTTTGGGCTAATTAGACGGAGAGGTCCCACATGTTTCGGGTTCGAGTCCCGGCGGTTCTATGGATGTTTGTAGTGGTTTGAAATCTACTTTAAATCGTCGGTAGTCGTAGGTCTCGTATGACTAAAAGCGTCACGAAGCCTAATCAGACTTCTAACCCACATCCTTCCCAAACTCTAAAAGGGCAACTCAGCTCTAGGCACAGTGATGTGATGTGGTGCAATAGTAATTAGACGGGAACCTAAAGTTTAACGTGGATTTTGAACCATTAACAAACATCCATGCCACCGCTAGTAATCGAATCTGTGACCTGTGGTACCAAAGGCCAGAGCGCTAGCCAATTGGCCATCAGGAGGCACAGAACGTTATTGGAGAGAAGAATGATTAGAATCTATTAACCTTTCATCGGATAATGACCCAGATTATTCAACTGAATTTTGTGATTTGTATGAAAATATGCGAATAGGTTTTCCTCCACCAAATACGATATCGCCCATCCAACCAATGGATCAAGATGTCATTGCGACATTTAAGGCGTACTATTGGCGTCACTATTTTTCACAAACCTTAAAAGCTACAACAGGAAAATATGAAGCACTTACTTTAATATAATTTAGAAAGAGCTTTAACATCAGAAGCGTTATCGAAATATTGAAGAAGCATGGCACGAATTAACAGCAAGCAATATGAGAGTGTTATGGAATCAGCCTGTGCAAATGATTTAATTGGTTTTAAAACTCATCCTCTCCTGAAGTAGATAATAATAAAGTGGAAATTTTACAGTAGCTTGATTGCAAAAAGTTTGATCCTGTTAATACGATTGAGTAATGAGCTGTATGATGAAACACTTATTAATAAAGGTAAGCAACGAGCTTGTGAAAAATGGGATGATAATTAATTTAAGTAAGAATATTTAAATTAACAAATCAGTTACTTTATAAAATTCAGTACATAAATATTGATTTTGTTTGATAAAATTTTTATAAAATGCGCATTCTACAAAATTATGTACGTGTTGCTTGCAAAGAGAATTGTTCACTATGTGCGTGTTGCTTGCAAAGAGAATTGTTCACAAATAGAAATGTTAATTTTCTATTTACTCATTTCATCATTTTTTTTTTTTTTTTTTTTTTACAAAGGCTTTAATAAATATATCGAGAAGAAAATGAACGTAAACATGGAATGAACGAATTAAAGTATTGAAACTTAAAATGTAACAGCTACATTCAAACCATTAAAAAAACAAATGCTTTAACTAAATGTAAAACTAGTTGCTTTCTCGGTAAAATCGCAGAATAGGAGTCGTTGGGATTTGGCATCAAAAACTCTTCGTCAAAGTGAGAAAAGCAAGCGGTTGCGATTGTAAATGAAGTGAATTGTAAACAGTACAAGAAACCAGATTTGCCACATTTAGCGACTTATCGTCCAGTTGAGGCCATAAAAAAAGTCATCAAATCACAATGGCCCTTATTTTGCGATTTGGCTGCTTTTTCTATGAAAGCAGTTTTTAATTAATAAGGGCCTCATTGAACAATCAATTTTCAGAAAAATTCTCACTTCACTAATATATTGAAAATAACAAAATTTTATAAAAAATCCATTACTGAACTTGAAATAACCATACTATCTTCGATCAATGTGAGAAAGATAAGCAATTTGAAAATTTTTTGTTATAATATACTTTTTAAACACAAAATTCATAAATATTATCGATTTTTCCCAATGCAATGGACTACAATCCAATTGAAACAAAGAAAGTTTGTTACAGTTAAAAATCTTCAACAATTGCTACTCAAATAATTTCCATAAAAATGCATGGATTATTTCATTATTAAAAACACATTGTTGAAAAGTTCATATTGTTGTAAGACAATGAAAAAAATTAGTATGCAATCTTTCATTGGTGAAGTAAGTAGCGAAAAAAACACTTTTACCTCTTATACTACAATTCGACTGAATTAAAAAAAAAAAATTCATCAGTAAAAAAGAAAAAAAAAAGGAGGTAAAAATCTAGAATCCTGTACCCTTTGTGCCAAATGCATCGCTAGGATGGCAAATCACCAAGTAAACATAATAATGAATGCTACCAGTCAGTTTTCACAGCAACACGCTATTACGCCAACATTGGTAGCCAAGTATCTATTACGCCAAATTTTATTGCTTTAACGCCAAATATAATCACTATTCTGCCAAACTTTTTATTTATTGCTATATCGCCAAATATTTACTATATTTATATTTGCTATATTTATTTATTGCTATATCGCCAAATTTTTCACTAAGCTAAATTTTATTCTTCAATTCCTACTATTAGTTCACACTCTCCCTATATATATCTTGTTCAAATTTTCAATTGTTAATAAAATACTTTTTATTCATCCACTCAAGTTCAAATACATTTTTTTTTTGAACTTGTAGTGGATGGCACTTGATGTTAATACAGTTTTTCGAATATTATTTAATTAATTAAACTTAATTAATTAATTTTAGATTTTTTTTAGATTTAAGTTGCATGTATCTAATAATAGATGGCGCCAGATGTAAGAGAAACATTTCAACTTTATTTGTAAAGTACTTCTCTACAATAAATATAGCGAAAAAAAAAGTAAGAATTTGGTTTTTAAAAAAAATTTATATTACTTGTTTTTAAATTGCTTTTAAGCCAAAAATTATTGCTTTATCGCCAAATTTTATCACTAAGAGAAATTTTACTCCTAAAATGCTTTTTCGCCGAATGCGATATCACTTTAACCCCAAATTTTAGCACAGTTATGTGCTAAAATTTATGCCTAAATTGCTTTTACGCCAAATTATATTGCTTTATTGACAAAAGTTTACCACTACTATGGCAAATTTTAATGATTTGCTTCATCATCATCATTCAACGCACGGAGTACCTTGGCCGTGTATGGCCTTAAGACTCCTAATCTTGAGGAATAAAGTTCATTGGAAACAAAAAACATGAATACAAACAAAAGCAGTGAGCATGATTATGTCCATTGTTAGTACAAAAAAGAAGAGAGTAAAAACAAAACGCAGAGTAAATAAAAGAAAGGCGCAATTAAAAAATAATTAAATAAGAAGCAACAAGCGCAATTACTTAATGAATTTAAAAAGAAGCTGCATTTTTTCAAAGGGGTTAGTAGCATTTTTAAATTGTGAGTAAATATTGTCAAGCCCTCCAAACGTGTTAAAGAGATTAACAATTTCTTTTAGAACATACATTGCCTTAGTGGCAGAGTCCGCAGTGAGATCAGTATTGTCATCGTTGATATTTTGAGGCAGATGGTTTGTGACCAACGGCGCAGCGTGAGAGATCCTGGGTGTACCTTGCAAGAAACTTGCGTAGGATACGCCCTCCGAGACTTGCCGGCTGGTGAAGGCGGGTCTTGTTGGTGCATGGCCCTGATTGGGTGGTAGGCGGGGCTTTGGAAACATCGGGCAACCTCTCCAAGCGGCAAGGTGCCCCATCTGGTGGCAGTTGATACAGGTGGGGTTTTCGATCCTCTCCTTGATATGGCAGTCTTTTAGGTGATGCTCACCTCCGCATTTTAAACACCTCTTCTTATAGTTGCAATTCTTGGATGAAATGATTTGCTTTTATGTCTAATGTTATCTATTCAACGCCAAATTATTAAGTGGAATTTTGTTTTGCTAACTCCTAAAAAATGTATCATTTTAACAACGATAATAATAACTATTACGATAACATTACTCCAAAATTATTCGCTAATACGCCATTTTTTTTATTTCTATTACGTCAAAAAATATTTCATGTTGTTTACGTTGCCGAATTCGAATGATACAATATTAATAGAAAAGAAGAAACCAGAGAATACTTACATTTTATTCTGATTGCGATTCTGGATGCGAAAATGATATTTTTATCACATCACTACAATTTGTCTTGCATAGACATATCAAATGAATGAAAAAAAGCAAGAACAAAACCACAAAAAAAATTCAAACATTTCAGCAGCCTTTTCCTTCCATAAACTAACGTTCTAAAATTAAAATGTTAACATTTTTCGCGCGAATTCAAATAGCTGTTGCCACTAAACAATTATGTCAGCAGCATTAAAAAAAAGAAACATCACAAAACAGTAGAAAAATTTAATGAATTCGCGCGCGGTTTTCTCCATGAACTGATGTTCTAAAAATAAAAAGTAAAATTCTTTAGATCGAATTAAAATAGCGGTTGTCATAAAACCTTAAAGGCTCGTGCTCACCAAGGCGACAAGATGCAAGCGAAAAAATTTGACCAATCACTAGCCTCACCGCGGTCGCCTGAAACCGGTTTGCAGTCCGCCGCTTGGAGTTGCCCAACTTTCAACTAGAAGCGGTTTTTCACTAGGCGTAATGCTATTTCTGACGTTTCGCTGTGAAGGGGTCGAAAAAATTTTGTCGCTTGCCTCTTGCATCTTCACGTCTCTCGCCTCGGTGGGAACGAGCCTTAACTATATCAACAGCGTTAAAAAGAAAATTAATATTTTATAATCAAATATAAATTATTTATAAAGTAGAAAATCGTTTTTGTTGTTTGTTTCGCATTTTCAGTGGGAGCTTTCGTATTTCATATTTTCGAATATTTTCGTATTTCATTTTTATGACTGGTAACAACATAAAAATTGTTTATATTCTGTACCAACGGCGATATACATTATACGAATAATTTATAACCAGTAATTTATCGGAATAATTATTTACTATAAATAAAAAAGGGGCCTGATGGCCGAGTGGCTAGCGCTCTGGCGCTCGGTAACACAGGTTTCGGGTTCGAGTCCAGGTGGTGCCATGGATGTTTGTAGTGGTTCGGAATCCACTTAATCCGTAGGTCCCGGTCTAATATGAACGTAGAGCGTTGTGGGGGTTAGTGTTACTCCCGTCCGTAGCATAACTTCAAGCTACATGTGCCCCCTGCGTAGTGCTAAATGAGTAACAGCTTCGCAGCCCTTGCTTATGGCATAAAGATCAACTGTCTCTATATAGCCAGCTGCATTAGAACAACACAATCATAGTAGCAACAAAATAATCATTATATTGTTCGAAAAAAGAAATTACGAATTCCTCTAATTACAGTATTGCAACCCTAAAGAAATTGACGAAATATTCCGGATAGCAAGATTGGCGACTTCCTCATGATACAGTATTCTAGATTTCAACCGAAACGGAAAGATCTACAGTACATGCCTAAATTGCCTTTACGCCAAATCATATCACTTTAAATCGTAAAAATTTTACCACTATTATGGCAGAATTTTAATGATTTGCTTTTACGCCAAATGTTATCGTTTGTAACTCCAAAATATATCACTGACTTGCCAAAATTTTATTCTTAAATTGCTTTTACGCCAAATTTTATCGTTTAAGAGCCACATTATTATATGGAATTTTATTTTGCTAGTTCACAAAAATGTATCATTTTAACAACGATAATAATTCTTATTACAATAAAATTACGCTAAAATTATTCGCTAATACGCCAAAAAAAATTTCTATTATGTCAAAAAATATATCAGGTTATTTATGACGCCGAATTCGAATGATAAAACAATATTAATAAAAACTACCTTTTTCTACCGTGAACTAACGTTCTAAAATTAAAAAGCTACATTTTTAGGCTCTAATTGTCACAAAACCTTAAGTATGTCAACAGCATTAAAAAGAAAATAATTATTTGATAATCAAATACAAGTTATTATTAAAGTAAACAATCTATTGTTTATTTCGTGTTTTCATGAGTGGCAATTTCATAAGTTTATATTCTGTATCGGTTGCCGACATACAGGTATAAAAACAATTTCATAATAAATAATTTATCGGAATAATTATTTACAAGAATATATATTTCTGTTCTTATTTACTGTAAATAAAAATTCTGCAAATAACTATCAAAGTAGCAATAAAATAGTCATTATATTGTTCGGAAAAAGAATTTAAGAATTCCTCTAATTACAGTATTGTAATCCTAAAGAAATTGACAGAACATTGGGGAAACATTCAGGGTTGCAAGATTGGTGATTTCTCAGTGGTACGGTATCCTAAATTTCAACCAAAAAAGTAATATTGGTACTTACGTATTAACGCCCCCGCATCTACAGATTTGGCGGTTTTTAAATGGTGCCAATCTTTTTTGACAAATCATAAAATATATAAAACACTTTATTTAAAATCAAAACACTTTCGAAATTCAAAACACTTTATTTAAAAACAAATAGTCAATCGGATTTCGGTGGAAAATGGGCCGATATAGAGTTTAACATAGATTCAAAACAGTCTCTATTTTGGCGCATTGGCAGCTCTTTATTGGCGCATTAGCGCAACTTCTGCTGTGGTGGCGTTAATACGTAAGTACCGTAATATTAATAAAGATTTAACATTCCTTACATAAATTTTACTAATGCAGGTACAGGATAATGAATATTTTATCAATTAAAGTCTTAACTCTGTGCTTCTGATTGATTGGAGTGCTATGTTCGGAACTATGATTTCTGAAAACTATGGAGCATAATCAAATAATGGAAAAAAAATTTTAAATAAGAGAAAACTATTTAATAAACACAAACATTTAAAAATTATGAACTTCATAAATACCAAGTATATTTGATTGTTCAAAAATTCCTCATTTTAAATACAAATAGTATTAAAATTCCGATTTCTTTCAGTATAATATATTTATGCTGGCATTTTTCTAAACATGCTACCCTTATCATAAAAGACTCATGAAAAGATTAATTATTGCAGTAAAAATTGAATATTTATGGTTACATTTCAGTACATTTTGATTAATGGCAACTAATAATATTTTCAATATTTTAAATTTGAGTTTTAAAAAATCCTGCTATTCATATGTTATTAGTATAAAATACTGAGTAAATAATTTATGAAATTATGATATTTAATAATGAAAAAGGTTGAGTAACCCTCAACAAATGCTATGAAAGCATAGTTCACTCTTTCGACCAAAAACTTTTCAAACCTCCAACCTTAAAGAACTTACTTTTTAGAAACAACTTCATTGCCAAAATAGTTTTGAGCATTTAAAATTTTTTTATTGATTTCAAAAGAATTCGAATTATTTTGTGGAAATATTGTTAATATACTAAATTATAAATATTTATATTTATAAATATTTTTAATTTTTCCAAATTGCTTATATTTGACAGAAGAAAAAAACAATAGTGCATAAATTAGAAATATTTTAAATTACTTTGTTTACTAATTCCTAACAAATAAGTACTTTAACATTTTTTTTCCTCAGAGTAATTGGATAAATCAAGACAAAACAGCCATTGACAAGCATAAATCTTAAAATTACACCAAATTTAATAATTAGATATTGAGATAATTAGTTGTAATCTGATTCACTTCTTCTGATTCAATCATGAAACTTTGATACATGCAAATAAATATATTTATTTAACTTGCATGTTATTAATCTTTTAAAATTTTCTAACATTAATTCAAATTTTGTATCTATTTTAATAATATATACTTCAAAATGTATTGCATAAATAGCTATGTGTATATCTGAACATGTAATTTTACAATTTAGAAATCCAATTTTTCAACTGAAAACAAATAATTCTAAATGACTTATTAAGTTAAAACAACTTTTATAATAAAATTATTGTAATGAATTGGTTAAAATAATAATGTTTCTGCTTATATTTCAAATTTAGCACATTTTTTTTATCCACTAGAATATTAGTATTAACCTAAGTATAAAAACTTGAAGATTTAAAAATTCATAATTATTTTTCTTATATCTTCTTATTCTATTTTTATTTTCTTATTAATATTTTTCTCATTACAATTATTATCTTACACTTTTACTATAGTATCCTTCCCTTTAAAAATTAGTGCATTAATCTTACTATTTTATGAATTATAATGGAAATGCCCTATATGTGGTTATTAGATTGCTAGCAAAAATAAATGCACCAATATAGCATGGATTAATTGCAGCACTTATCTTGAATTTTTTCTGAATTCTAATTTTGCACTTTTCGTTATAGTTCAACTAAACACAACTATGGCAGCAAAACACATTCTGAAATTTAATAAATTCAGGTAATCTCTTCTGTTAAATAACACAAAAAAATAAGATTAATTCTATGTTTGCAATAATTGATTAAATGTTGTTTCATCATACTTCTTCACTTAATTTTACTATAGAAGGCATATTAATTTTACTACATACTAGCAAAAATAAAATAAAATAAATATAAACATAACTATAGAAAGAATCACAATACAAAACATAAGGCAATGATTTTTATTCATATAAAGTAAATGTAATTCAAGATCCAAAACTAATTTTTTATGTAAATTCATCACATTTTTCTTTAAATATATACCACCAATAGTAATGTAGAATCAAAATGAAATACAATGAGCTCGAATCCTATTTCTCGGTTTGAATTTATTAAAGAATGCATATTAATTTTACTACATACTAGCAAAAATAAAATTATTTAAATATAAACATAACTATAGAAAGAATCACAATACAAAACATATGATAATGATTTTTATTCATATAAAGTAAATGTAATTCAAAATCCAAAACTAATTTTTTATGTAAATTCATCAAATTTTTCTTTAAATATATACCACCAATAGAAATGTAGAATCAAAATCAAATACAATGAGTACGAATCCTATTTCTCGGCTTGAATTTATTAAAGAATGCATATTAATTTTAGTACATACTAGCATAAATAAATTAAAATGTATAAAAAAAAACT
Source organism: Caerostris darwini (assembly GCA_021605075.1). Taxonomy (NCBI): domain Eukaryota; kingdom Metazoa; phylum Arthropoda; class Arachnida; order Araneae; family Araneidae; genus Caerostris; species Caerostris darwini. The sequence goes on along the minus strand of BPLQ01012172.1, from coordinate 104,412 downwards.
ATAAAAAGAATCACATTACAAAAAATTACGAAAATGATTTTTATTTATATGAAATCATGGAATGAACCAAATTAGATGTACTTCAGGGTCAAAAACTAATTTTTTGTACATAAAAAGTAGTTGTCACACTGTCCTTAAAATACATACAACCCACAGCAAAGTAAAATCCAAACCAAAAGAGTACTAAAGTTTTGTGTTGACATACTACTGATGATTGGATAAAGCTCTAAGAGGATGCACAGATGATTAATCTCGGATGCCACAAAAAGAAACCCATTGATCCTGAGATTTTCTTAAATCCAACACAAAGACCTGAAATAAAATATCAATAAGTGATACACATATTTTAATATTTGGATTTATTTAAAAAAAACAATAGAAAGTACAAAAAAAATTTAACATTTGCGAAAACAATGTTATTCATAAAATATTTACACTGTGAAAAAAAATCATAACTTACATAAATAAGCTAGAATTTTTGTAAAAATTTGAAATTAGTATTCTAAGAAAAATTCTTTCTTTGTTTTAATTAAATCAACTGTAATAGACATTAAATAAAATTTTTTATATTAAAATTTTCTTAAATACTCACACTTCCATCAGAAGCACTAGCACCCACTTTGTCACCCCTGGAATTCCAACACACTTCAAATATGCCACCTGTTCCCTTATAGCTATGAATGAGACTTCCAGTCTAAAAAAAGAAACGCATAAACATTTACAAACTATTACAACTACTAAAATCTTAAACATAAACATTCAATAATCTGCATAAAAGAATTTTAAAAAAATGTCCTTGCCCAATACCATTCATAAGTAGAAAAAGAACAGAAAACAGCTTTGTTTGGCACATATAGAAATTTTGACTTGATAATTACTAATTTAGAATTTTTTAATGTTTCGTTACTTATAAGCATACATACTAGCTGATATGACCCAACATTGCAGAGCTACATTACATACAATATTTAACTTAAATTTTGTTGGGAAAAAAAAAACAGAAAATATTTAATTAGATAATTATTCATTTTTACATACCACTACATAACTATGTGTGTAAAATATCTAATTTCTATTTTAACTTTCCTCACATACAAATAAATTTATAGCAGTTTATAATTTACACCATAAAATCCATAGGATATTAACATATAATACCAGAAAATTAAAGTAAATAAAATGAAATTGCAATTAAAAGAATTAATTTAAATTGTTATTATAGCAATTCATTAAAATTTACCTGTGTAGACCATATATGAACACATTTATCAAATGATCCACTAGCCAGATATTTCCCATCAGGACTGAAAGCAACACTGTATACTGGTTCGCAATGCTTTGTTAATGTATACAGACAAGCACCTCTTTCTACTTCCCACAGACGAACAGTAGAATCAAATGATGCGCTATTAAGATGAAAAAAAAAGGTAATTTTTAAACAAATCAATATTGATAAGAGGGGAATAATAATTTTTATGAGTAATTATGTTTCTTATCACTACCTAGCCAAGATGAGATTCATGTTTGGATTATTGGTACCAGGTCCAGTAGGACTCCACTTAATTGTATAAATTTCTTTGCTATGAGCTTGAAGATCATGAACACATGAATCTTGTTTCATGCTCCATATCTATAAGAAAACATTTGAAATTATTATCAATAAAATGGAAATAATGCTATTTTAACATCATAAAAAAAGAAGTAGAATACATATAAGTCTTCACAAGCAAATTTGTAATTTATAGTATACATGCTTGCTTTTCAGGCATTAATACATTCAGTGGAGTTCATTTGATTACCTTTCTTGTTAAAAATAATTATTAAGTTATATTTAACAGTAAAATAATTTTATATACTCATTTTTAGAAATAAAATCTATTTCAGAAAAACTGAACTTATACTCGTGTCCTAATATAAAATGACTAAAATGGGAGTAAGGGTGGTAAATGGGAGTAAGCTTTTATCTATGCATATATTGTAATAGATAATTGATAAATCTATTACAATATGCATAGATAAAACTTTTTAAAATATAATTAAAAAATGGATGATATTGATTATCCATTCATTGATTTAATTTATCAATTATTTCATTTAATTTGGTAATAATAATAAAGACGGTGGAACAAAGAACAATAATGGAATAGACCATTTAGTGTCTTATTTTTTCCCAAAGGAAATTATTTGTATTATCTAGTGCTAATTATTCTAATATTTAATAAATAAAATTTTCAAACTTAAAACTTTTGAAATATTACAAACATTTCAGTATATAATAAAGAATAATAGAAGCTTTTACTAAAAAAAAACTTTTTACATATCTTGAAAATATAATAGATATTTTTTTAAAAAAGCATATTACTAATCAATCAATTAAATTACATCTAAATATCACAATTCCAATCATTCTTAAATATTCATTGAAAAAAATATTGTTTATATTCTTAACTATTTTTATATTTTGAGTTTTATAACTACAACTCTGTTCAATATCAAGCACATTACCATCCAATATTTTTTTTAGGTGTTTTGAATTATGACAATCAAACATGTTTAAACTATTCAAATGTTTTAAGAAACTTGCATGATTTAAAAAAAAATATGTTTTGAGAAAAGTTGTTCAAATTGCAAAAGGAATTCTATTTTTAAAAATTTCCTTTTGATTATTTTATAGAAATAGTCAAATCTAAAAATGTTCATTCTTAAAAAAGGCTTAATATAATAATTTAAATGCAAAAGAGACAATTAAAACAGTAAGTTTTGAAGAAAACATTTTAACTTGTATTCTTACAAAACTAACTTTCTCATATTTGGATATTCATTGCAGAATAAAACAGCTCAAAATGAGATTTAATAAAATATAATTACTTTTAAAGACATATCATCAGAACAGGATGCTAACAAAGCTCCTTGTGGATCCCATTTTATAGCATTCACTTCATTCTATAAAAAATATATTAAGTTCTATAAAGTCTTTTAATATATATGCAAGAAACTAATATTAATTACTTAAAATTTATTAACTAAAATAAATGGTCATTCTAGTTAAGCTAAAATACATTTTTTCTTTATATTGAAAAACACCTAGGATATAAACAAGAGGTTGGGTGATTTTAATAAATAATGTTTATAAAATTTAAATTAAAAACAAATTATCTATCTTTTAGTTTTAAATTAAATATATAATTTATGACACTATTAAATATTTATGGCACTAAATTAAATATATAATTTATGTACCTGTATAAATAAAATATTAATGAAAATCTTAAAAGATGTGGTAATTAAGCATAAAATATTTTAAACAGTAATGGTCAGAGTACTTAAATAAAGATTTATAACTGCTACTTACAGTGTGACCAGTAAAAGTTTTTATTGGTTTATCAACCCCCAATTTACACACATGGATACATTGATCAGTTGAGCAAGAAGCAAAACTAGTATTGGTCTGCCAATCAACATCTAAAGCTGGAGCTACAAAAATAATAATAAATAATGAAAAGTATTAACAAATTAAAATTTCCATGATTTTAATGTTTTCATAATTTTTATATTCATATTGTGATATCAAGAGTGTTATTATAAGACTTTTAATAGTTTTTTTAAGCAACTAGTGATTCCAAATAGTTAAAATTTTGGAAATATTCCAATTAATATTAATCCGTTGCAAGAAGATAAGGATATTATATAAAGATAAAATATTAAAGGATTCATAAAAGAAATAACTGTCATTCCGATCTTAAAAAAAAATTAATAAAATAAAAAAAAATATGCCACAATTCTCTTCATATGAATAATTATAACATAAAATTTTTATTTTAGTTCATACTTAAAGTGCTTGATTTCAACTAGCAATAATCAGGTTAAAGATTTTTTTTTATTTACAACATTTCCAATTGTTTTAAAATATTAATTTTATTTTATTAAAGTCAAATTTACTTTAATCACAATAGTTATTACCTTTGTGAAATGCAAATTGTTGAGTACACTGGCCTGTTGCAGCTTCCCAAATGATAGTAGTCTATAAAAAAATTAAAAAATATCTTTAGAAGAATTCAATAATATACAACATAATAAAGTTACCTCCATAACTTAGAAACCTGTATTGATAAAATTAAAAGTAATCAAAGTTCTTTTAATTTAATTACTTTTTGCTTTTGAAAATAATTTTTTTTAAATTTTAATTTTAAAAAGTAACAAGCTAAATTATTTCTACTTATTACTTTAAAGAAATTTTTAAAAACATAAAAATCAATAAAATGTTTCATAGTACATGTGTAGCAACAAATTCACATTTGATTAACAGAGCTGCCAACTTCTATTTTAAAAAATGCAAATGATTTTACATCACACTATTTTATAATAAAAATAAATCATAAAATAACAGCTTTATACCCTTACCTGCTTATACCTGGTTTCATACTCTGACAGCTTAATCTTCATTTGATTATATATAAATTAAATGAGATATAAATGTTTTCTTTTACAAGCATTTTTTAATGAATACAGATGCACAGAAACTTAGCATTCCCACCATTAATAAATTTTTAAAAAACTACATATTTATATAAATTGAATTATGTGTTGAAAGAATTCTGATTACAGGTTGATAACCATCAAGAACAATATTAAATACTATTGTATCCAAAAAGTGAGACCAATTTCCAATTTAAAATTTCCAGGGCTTATAGAATTTCAATTTTTTTTTTTTTTTTTTCAGGTTGCTGGCACTGTCCTTGACATCTGTGTGAAATTCAATAGTGTTTGAGTTACGCTTGGTTTTGTGAGATGCTAAAACTGATTCCGGCGATTATTGAAATGTCTGAATTAATAGAGCCAAGAACTTGCATTAAATTTTGTTTGCGGAAATGTATAGAATGTTGCAGAAGGCATTTGGTGAGCATTCTTATATCGGAAAGAAATCTTTAGAAGTGGTATAAACAGTTCAAAGGCAGAGAACGCGTTGAAGATGAAAAACCCTCTGGTCGACCATCAACCTCAACCGACGAAGCTCACATCCAAAAAATTAAGGATTTGGTGCTTGCAAACCATCAATTTACAATTAGAGACCTTGGAATTTCGAAAGGATCAGTCAATTCCATTTCGAGCCTCAAATGCATCAAATCTCGATTGGTACCGAAAACATTGAATGCGCCGCCTCACACTGCATTGATTTTTCGTGACTTTTTCGATAAAAATGAAACCCATATCGTTCCACAACTACCGTCCTCACACAGTGCAACTTCTGGCTATTTCCTAAACTCAAAAGACCACTCCTGGGACACCGTGTTTTGAGTCGATTGAAGAAATTCAACGTGAATCGCCATGCGCTTTGAAGACCATCACTGCTGATGATTTTTTAGCATACACTGAGGATTGGGAAAAAAGTTGGCATAAGTGCATTGTGTCCGGAGGATTACTTTGAAGGTGATGAAATAAATTTGGCTGAATAAATAAAGAGTTTTTGAAGAAAAAAAATAATTGGTCTTACTTTATGGGCACAGTAGCAAGAAAACTAATCCTTAATGATAATGCATATAATTCAAAAAAATTTAATAAACTGCAAGCAGTCCAACAAAATTTTTGTTAGTTACCTCTGACTTAAACAGTGGAATATATAATAAATATCCAGCATATTACTATACTACTCTAAGATTAAAATGTATTTTTGAATTTGTGGGTAAAAAAGTTATATTATTATTTCTCATTGTTTTAATTATGTTTACAAATGTATTAATTAAAAATTATTTACAATCACAACCAGAAATAAATACCTTTTTTATCAATAAGAAAATAGCAAAATACTAAATACATTTACATAATAAATATAATACATATACATAAATATATGTACGTAAACATAGTCTAATGTCAATATTTCTTTTAAATAAAATCAGATTTACAAAAAAAATTATCTTCAGAAACACTAATAATAGAAATAGCCAAATACAGTACTTATGGAAATCACATTTAAAGGAGAAATATTTGAAGGAGCCATTATTTTTTTCATTTAAAAGAATCATTTTAAATTGAGTATGCATGAATGAACAAATCTAGTTTGTCCTGAAACAATTTTTCAGCGGCCGACTATAAGATGGACAACATTTGTAAGCAACCACAAGGAAATACAATTTAAAAAAAAAAAAAAAAATTTATGAGAATCAGAATAATGGTTTTTATATAACACTATATTTTAATTTTTAATTTTATAATTCAGAATACCTTTGTAACTTTCATGTTCAGAAATAAGTTTAGAACAAGAAATGAAATAAAATAATTACTTTTAGATATTGATAAATATTAGTTTACTATAAATAATAAATAAATAATTTTTACATTAGAGCCATAACAGAAATAATTGTAGATGGCACACTATGGTTTTCCCTAATATATGAAGATAATGAATTATATATTGAAAACACGAGAAATTAATTTGATGTAGATGATGAATTCAGTAAACAATGACTTAATTTACAAGTTTAATACAGAATTTAAAAAATACTTTAAATAATTCCCAGATATCTTAAAAGACAAACAAGTATTAACTAAATTTTTTTAATATATATTAATACTAGGTATCAAAAACAAAGTTAAACACTTTTATTCACTATTTATGCTATAAATAAAATTCTAACATACATGGCACAGAAATTAGTACTATTTGTATTTAGTGAATGGCAATAGATATGTAAAAAAATAATCTGAGTAAATGAAATTATTCGATAAAATGTTTCTGAATTTGATATAAGATGTCTCAAAAATTTTAAACCTTTTTTCTAGTTATAAATTTAAACTACTATATTTTGATATTGAATGGGGTTTCTTTCAGTGTAGTAAATTATCTTTAATCAGTTTATTTTGTTATTGCTGTACATCCAAATTCGTCAGTTGTGCAAATTCAAATATTCTTAAGAATAATAATTTAGATTCCATAACTCTAGATGAAAATATTTTACTCTTCTTTCATGAATACTAATTTTATTAATTATTTTATTTTATTATCAAATTGTATAGATTATGCATAGATTTAAAATTCGTCTTTTCGACTCAAAAGTATATGGTGTAATTATAAAGTCTTAAGAATTCTGAAATGCAAGTAAATCATGAAATGCTCTAAGCTATACATTTCTTTTGTTTATTAGAGATTTACAGTTTAGATTACAAATATTACAATAAATATTTTTTCCTGGATGCCTATTTTAAACTTCTCTGATAAGCACATGCACATGAAGCTGACTAATCATTAAAAATTATCATGCAATAGCCAACTAAGCAAAATAATAAAATTACATGATTAATTTAATATAAATTAAAGTGATTAAACAAACTGATATTAAATGTTGGCAATTATACTTTATGCAAGCTTTTTATATGTAAATAAAAAAAGAATTTAATCTGTTTTTTACAAACTTGTAACAATATACAATTCAATTCATGATTTTTACAGAAATTTCATATCTGTACACAGATAGGGGCATGGAAAATATTTCATCCAATTTAAATCCATCACAAAATTTAAAAAAAAAAAAAAAAAATTCTACTTTTATTCATAGATGTACTATTTTATCTTCTCAATTCAAATCTAAAAGGCATAATTTCAATAAATATGTCTGTCCTAACTAATGATATTTTGATTTTACATCAATTCATTAATACATAAACGAATACAGTGTGATAGCAAACTTTTGCTATTTTAGATAAATATATAAACATTAATTAATTTAATAAATCAGAAATTTCAGCATTTCATAATAAAACAAATAATGGCAGAACAATCTTTGCAGCATTCAAAACACTTCCAAAAAAATAAAAACTGGTTATAGTTATTAATATACTTTAAAAATCATACTATATGATACTATACGAATATTTTAAATGAAATTACCTTATCAACACCTGCACTAAGAATGTAATTTCCTTTTTTGTTCCATTTCAATGCAAATATTGGTCCTTTATGTTGGCCCAAAGTGCTCGCTAATCGACCTGAAAACAATTTGATTCATCAATTTCCCAAAACATTGAGCATATAGAAAAAAAACCCTAAAATAGACTATAAATTACAGTTAGAATTCATTTAAAGAAATTGTCTTTTTTTAGGACTACATTTTATATTACATCTGCAAGCCGTAAGTTTTTATTAAGCAGCCAAATGTAATTAAACATCCCCCTGCACCCCCAAATACATTCAATAAATATTAAAAAGTACTTTATTATTTATTTAAAGCATTTTCAATTAATAAATTATTAGAAATTAGTTACCACAGCAACTAGCAACTGTATTTTGATTTAAGTTAAAGCATACCTACTATTCAACATTATAAACAATCATTTTAATCAGTCAAATTTAAACATTGCATAAAAATGATAAAAAAATATTGAATACTTGAATTACACTCTATATAAAAAGGTAAAGACAGAAGCAAAATTTAAAACAGAAATGAGAAAATGTGTATACCAGAAGCCTCTGCAACCTGGCTGGTGGTGCCAATCAACTTTCAGACTGATCAATAATTCTATTACATTTGCTTAAAGAACTACAAAAGAATCTATGAAGAATAAATTGTGGTTGATGGCTTCGACATTTTACCGAAAAAATACAGTTTTAAACATTTTGATAGTTCATTAACTTTTTCATTTCATAATATTTTCGATAACATTCTAATTTCAGAGACTTCTAGTAATGAAACTTTATACAACATATTATTTAATCTACTTTATAGGAAAAAAGCTTTTTCTAACATTATTTTATACAGAATTTCTACCTTTCAATCATTATGTTTTACGATCATGTTTTTACACATTAAATTCCAAGCACTTTTTTTTTTCAATTGGTTGGTGGGGTTAAATGACACAAGGTCCAGTTTTGATCAAGCCGCACCAAACAATGTAAGATATATAACAAGTATTTTAAGAGAATTGATTCATAAAATTATTTAAAGTTGTACTTCGTTAAAGGACATTTATAATAACTTGATAAAAAATTATTCAAACACTCACCTCTTCATGCATCACAAGATTTAAATTTAGCATTTAAAATTTAATGCAAGCATTTTCATAGAACTCCACTACATCTCCACACACATTACCAAAAGGACCCTCTCATAATATAGATAATTCAGATAGAAGAAATGTTTTTGTCATTCAATATTGCTTCAAAGCTTATTTTAATCTATTGCTATTTTTATTTTTCCAGTAAAAAATTTTTGGGGATTTTAATCCGGCCTTAGCCTCAGACTGAACTTTACAAGAGTTCATAAGCAATGACATGTGTTAATACAAATGGTCTAAGATTAAGATAGACAGAAGTTGTGTTAGTATATTTAGACTGTGCATGAAGAAATTTCAGCTTTTGACATGGAGGACAATGTATTTCAATATAATATTGTTGTCAATAATAGTGAAAACAGAACATGTTGATCAAACTACACTAGCATGCAAAATGTAAACAACCAAATAAGCATTTTTCAACCTACAACCATGAAATTGTTGAAACTGGCCTTTTGACTAGTACAGTGAAAAGGCATCTCAGTAGAAAGGTGACGCATGTGCAAATATCAGCACTGTAACATGAGGAGACATCATGACACGCAAATGCGTGGAATGCGCTTTCTCAGTGACAAGACATTATTAAAAGCATAAACTCAAAATTTCAGAATTGGTTATTGAATTTTATGACATTTTTCTTATTTGTTCAGGAATTTCAGGACATGTATGAGGTCTATAATTTTACATTTGGATCAGAGTTAGGTAGAGATGAATTCAGGTCTTTGCAAAATTCAATAAGTTTTTGAGAGAGGAGAATGAATAACGTTGGAAAATGAATTCAGGTCCAATATTTCACCAATCATCATGAAGCTCAACAAGAGAAAGATTTTTGCGGAGAGGACCTATTACCCCACCTCCACCCTTAGCAAGTGCCCAGAAAGTGATGCATTGCTTGAACCCAATGCCTCTTCAACCACTAAGGATTGATAGCTACCAGTTGATTAACACCACAAAAAGCTGAAACCCACACAACTACCAAAAAAAGGAGGATTCAATCACCATGATCTCCTTTTCCAGAGACACACAAGTCACCATGCACAGCAAACACATGAGTCAGAATGACATTTTTAGTAAATAGAAGCATGTTAAGAATAAAAAAAAAACATTGTTAGTCAAATCAAAATTTAATCAATAAATAAAACTAGAGTGTAAGCTATACAAGAAATAAACATCAACATAAATAACTTATTCTGGACAGAAAATCAATAACAAAAATAAATAACCCCATATCTCATTAAGAAAGACACTTGCATTTCAATCTAATGAAGTGCCATCTTGTATTATTTGGTAACTCTGTTACAAATAAAGCATGAAAATAAATCATAACACACGATTACGAAAACGATGAGGTCTAGTTTCGATGATAAAAAAAAGGACAAATAAATGAAGGCAAAGATCATTGTATCGCACTGGGATCGTGATACTTGTGCACATCCAAAGATGTGCCAATGAGGTGTTTTTTCTGTTTGAGATAATTTTCTTTATATTTCATTATCATGTTTATTTTTTTCACACCTTGACTCTTGTTTATTTCTTTTTTCCCCTACCCACATATTACAATTTCTAAAATGAGTTCTAACACATAGTTTATTGAAATAAATATAAGTTTTTTTTTATGAGTAATAAACAAAAATAAAAGACCCATACAATAGTTTTAAATAAATAGATCTACACATATAATAATTTTTAATTTTGCTTATAGTACTGAAAATAAATGTTTGAAATCTTTAATTATTTTCATCAACCAACCTTCTGTTGTCCATATTCTTGCTAGACCATCATATGATCCAGTTGCCAGTAGGGATCCATCAGACTAAATAAATACAAGGGGAAAAAAGCATTCATATTAAACACAAAATATTTCTCATACCTAATAAAATATAAATTTAGATAAAAAAAAATTATGTGTGGATATCATTTACAAATGAAACCATATATCATCAAGAAAGATGCTTACATTCCAATCTAAAGAAGTAACGTCCTTATTACTTGGTACTTCAGTTCCTCCCTTTTGGATGCAATGTCTGAGAACTAACTGATTTCCACTACTCGCAGCTGCATCATCATTCATATTCCATATTCTAGCAGTTGAATCTCCTGAACTAATAAACATACAGTTTATAACATTAACAAAAGCATGGTTAAATACTCTACTGACAGCACAACTTCTAAACACATTTCAAAATTATTTAAAAAAATTAATACTATTCCAAATACAAATTCAATAAGACGATCCCTATGTTAGTACTAAGTCTGGGTAAATTGAAAAAGGTTGGGCGAGGACTAATCACTCCTCCTCATAAAAAATCACCAATTACAGAAACCAAACCTTGAATTGTATAATGCTCAAGGCAGGAAGTTCACAAACTTAAAAAATCCCAGATGATGGCTATCTATATATATATTGTCTGCATTACTAATGATGATATGCATACGAGCATCAGCGAGAAAGCCCAAGGGAACCTCTGATGCCGATGGAGTCAATAGCCAAATCAAAACAAATTTAGAAAATTGGAACATGGAATGTGAAACTATGTATCAAATTGGAAAGAACAGACAAGTAACAAATGAGATGGATAACTATAAACTTTATATTCTTGGGGTGAGTGACACTAAATGGACCAGTTTTGGAAACATCAAAACAGTTGATGTCAGAACAATACTATATTCAGGAAATGACGACAGACACAAAAGAGGAGTAATTTTTATTCTAAATGAGAAGGCCAGGAACAGCTTAATTGGATGGGAACCAGTGAATGAAAGAATAATTAATGCAAGGTTTTTTTCAAAGTATATCAAAATGACAATTATTCAGGTCTATGTTCCAACAATCGATGCAGGAGAGGATGAAAATGACCTTTTTACAAATAGCTACAGAAAACACAATCTTCTACTCATAATGGGAGATCTTAATACTAAAGTTGGGCAGAAAACACGAGAGATGAAATCGATTGGAAATGAAGCTCTAGGAGAAAGGAATGAGAATAGAGAATTGTTTGTATTCTTTTGTGAATTATACGACCTACTCATTAGTAAAACTATATTTAAATACAAAGAAATTCACAAGGTGACGTGGATGTCTCTGGATAGGAAAATTAAAAATTAAATTGGTCCCATAGCTATTAATGGAAAATTTGAAAGTCTATGAGAGATGGAAAAGTAATGAGGGGAGCCCAAACATTGATATGCAAAATGTTGAACAACTGTGGTAAATAAATTAATAGTTTAAAAAAACTAAAAAATACGCTTTTAGAGTTAATCAATCTAAAAAGTAAAAAATAATTGTTAACATAAGAATAAAATGACTGACGAGAAAATGAATGTCACTGTTCTAAAAGCGTGGGGTGCTTTGTATGACATTTTTTAAACTAACTCTGCATTTCGGAATGAAACTAGTGAAAAATTATAACGATTGATATCGAGCACCCCACGCTTTTAGAACAGTGACATTCATTTTCTCGTCAGTCATTTTATTCTTATGTTAACAATTATTTTTTACTTTTTAGATTGATTAACTCTAAAAGCGTATTTTTTAGTTTTTTTAAACTATTAATTTATTTTTTACTTTTTAGTCTGATTAACTCTAAAAGCATATTTTTTTTTAGTTTTTTTAAACTATAATTTATTTTTCATGTTTTAATTTGTTTGTTTTCCACTTGTCGTCGTCGTTCTTCTTTTTGACGGAGTGCCTTGGCCTATAATTAGGCCTTTAAGTGCAGAATGATAGCACATACAGTTCATAGGATAAAATAAAACATTGATGCATATAAAAACAGGATAAGTGATCAAAGAAACTGCCCATATTTACAAAACAAAATAAAATAAAAGAAAAGAAAATTAAAAATTAAAAAGAAAAAATGCTAAAAATATATACAAATAATTAAAGAAAAAATAAAAAGAGTAGATGAAATATACTACAGAGTAGAGTAATTGCTGCTAGAAATGATGACAAAAATCTAGGTTAATTGCAAATTATGCAGGGACGCCCGAGGGCGTTTAGCATTTTCCGGCAATGTGAAATCGTATCTAGGAAGATTACGGATTTCATCATTGGGGATAAAGTTAAGGCTTGAGTAAAAATTATTCGCAAGATTGAGCATAAAATTTTGAATAGAAGGGAGGAAAATACTGTGACGGATGTCATCATTTCTAAAGTACCATGGAGAGTTTGTTATCATTCGAAGAATTTTATCTTCAATGCGATTGATATAATTAATATGGTACCTTGCAGCAGAACCCCAAACCGGGCAAGCATAAGTTATTACGGGTCGCAAATAGTACATATAGATGATTAGTTTATTTTCTAAAGATAGAGGTGAATTTTTATTAATAAAAGGATAGAGCATGCGAATAGCGATGTTAACTTTTCGTTTAATATGATTCATATGGTTAATATAAGTTAGTTTATTATCAAGATAAACTCCCAGATAATTAGCGTTAGTAGTCCAGTTGATTAGTTCATTAAAGAGATAAATGTTAGGTGTTATTCTTCTCCTCGTGAAGAGTACAGCTTCTGTTTTGTCCACATTAATTTTGATGTGCCATCTGGTGAGCCAAGCTTCAAGATGTGTGAAGTATGTCATGAAGTTGTTTTGGATATCTGTGAGTGTTTTTCCTGTGGTGATGACAGCTGTGTCATCTGCGTAGATACCTAATGAAATATTTTTGAATTGAGGAATATCGTTAATGTAAAGATTAAAAAGGATTGGTCCAATTAAGGACCCTTGAGGAACACCCGCTCCAATAATTCTGTCAGCAGAGTACTGATTATTAACTTTCACTGAAAAGGTTCTGTTCTGAAGATAAGATCTAATGAGTAGTATTAAGTAGCGCGGAAAATTGTAAGCAAGTAATTTGTGAATTAAACCATCGATCCAAACTGTTTTCCACTTGGCCGGTTATCCGCTAAGTTTACATACTTTTTACCCACCGAAATTTTCGGCCAATAGGAAGAGCGTAATTCGATCGCGGATAAGACAGCTAGGTAACGGGCGTACCGGTTACGGAGTTCCTTGGTGGTTTTAAGAATCAGAAAACCTCCCCATCTTAAATTAATTAAAACATTAGCATAAATTGTAGTTTCTTAAATTAATGAATAGAAATAATTAAAAATAAATAAATGAATTTAAAATTTAGGAAAAACATCTGCTTGAGAGCAATTAAAGCAGGAGATCGAAAAAGCTAAAGCTATCGGTACAATTAAGAGTCCGTTGACGATGCCCAAAAATAAAAAGGTTAAAGTTAAAATGAGAATTTTAAGATAAAAGTAAAATAAAACAAAAGTAATTAAGATTAAACAAAACAATTATACAAAATAAGTAGGGTTTGATCAGTTGACTGACTCGCCAGTAGATGGCGCCATGAGTCCCAAAATCGAGCCCAAAAAGTGAGTTACATACAAACATACATACATACATACATACAAACATACAGGTGAAGCTAATAAAAGTGTATTAAAAATAAAGAAAATCCTCTACAAATACTGCTGAAGAAATTATTGGGAAAAAAGAAAAGCAGGCAAATAAAAGAGTGGATTATGGGTAAAACCTGGAAACTAATTGAAGAGAGGAAGAAGATCAGCCACATGTTGACTATTAAGTCAAAAAGACATCTTCAGTAAGTATAGAATAGCCGATACAAATATGAAAAGAAAAAGTGATGAAGAATAAGAGAGAGTTCTATGAAGCACTTGCTGCTGAGGCACAGAGAGCTGCTGAAAGAAGAGAAATTAGGATAGTATACCAAGCAATTAAACTTATTAGTGGCCGAGAAACAAGAACTAAATATTAATAACAAACAAGATAAATTTTTTAGTAATAAAAGAGTAAGCGAAGATAGAACAAACATTTTTAGGAGACAAATGTTAAGCATCAAGATTAAGCTATACATCATGTGGTAACAGCCAGTATTTTATCAAACCTTTCTGTTGAACCAGCATTCCATCGCCACAGCTGAAATTTTTATGATATTCCATTTAAAAAAGCTGATCACTCCTTTTTAAATTTGCATAATTTTCTAATCAGCTATGTAATTAAACAATCTACTGAGGATTAACATAATATATGAGAAATTCTTACAAGTTGCCAGCTATGTCCTGCATATGATACTTAAAAAAATTACAGAAAATTAATGCAATGCTTCTTACCCAGATGCTAATAAATCAGATGTAGGGTTCCAAGCACAAATAAAAACTTCGGATTCATGTCCACGTAATATAGTAGCCCGATTGCTGGGAATCTCAATGCTTGCGTCTAATTCCATACTTTCTGAATGGTTGGCTACAGAAACATTGAATTTAAAAACATGAAATATCAACATAAGCATATATAAGAAAACTTTATTCATATACTTATACATAATTCAATATCAAAATGTTCATCTTTTTAACATCTTTTTTTACATTATATAAGTATATCTTATATAATGTTTTATTTACAATTTATAAACCTTACTAAAAATTATATCAAACTAAGTGTAACAAATATGTAGAACATAAGAGGCTATATGAAACAATTTAATTTTTAAAAAATCATCTATTAGCTTATTAAGTGCAAAAGAACTCCATTATTTCTTTTATTTATGAGTAAAATTCAAAATTTTAATTAAAAAATATATAATTAAATAAATTTATCAGAAAAAATCTGTAATTCAAGAAAATATTAACTTGGATTTTGGATTAAAAAAATTTTTAAATCAACTACAAAAATATTGATATTTTAATTTGCACAAAAAAATGCCTGAAAAGAGGTTTAAGTGTACATTCAAAGCAAAGATTGGAGTTTTCATAATAAATAGCTGTTCTTACTATCATAAAAAAAAATAATAAACAGAGCATAGTTGTTGTTTTTTTATGTATTTCTACAAATATTGTATAAAGTTTTTAATAAAATGTAAAAATAAAATTATTCTGTAATATTAAAAATTATTTAAAATAACCCAAATATTTAATAAAATGCAGAATAAGTATGCAATTAAAGCAAATACAGAAACATTGATTAAACAAAATAAACTTCAATTTAAAACAAGAATAAATTAATTAGATAAATTATATTCATGCCTGGAACTTGAACAATTAGTATAATAGAAGGAAAATTGTATAATTAGTATTTCTTATCGTTTTTTGCTGTTACAAAAATAACAGACTGTCTATTTTTGTAATAAACATAAATCTCAAAATTTCTAAATCTGCAAAATAAAAATTAGAAAATAATAAATTGGAGATTTTAGTATATATAGTGGCAGCAAAAAGTTTTGCATCATTCGAATAAGTATGAATCTAATTTGTATGCATATCAGAATTGTTGCAATAACATCTAATTATAAATAAATTATTTCAAAAAAAATTTCAGAATTTTCAGAATTTAGTTGATTAATGTGTAAATTGATATGTTATTGATATGTAAAAATAAGATAAACATGTAAAAATATGATAAACATGACTGAAAAAATACATTGAAATAAGCTCAATTACTAATATTATAATTTACAAATTGAAAATGAACAGCTCAAAAATATGCATATTGTTTGATGGACTTCTTTGACTTATGAAAGCACCACATGCAAGAGGCAATGTAAGAATAAATTTTTTAGTAACTCTGAATTTTTTTTTATTTATACTGTTATCAAAACATAAAAATTTGTTTCATTTGCAATTCATTTTTTAAACTTTATATCAACTTTAAGTCATTGATTTTTAATCGCTTTCAAATCTTTAAGTTCGTCTAGATCAGGGATGGGCAAACTTTTTCGGTCGCAGGCCAAAAATCGAAAAAAAAAAGTTTGACAGGCCAAGATAAATTTTTCTAAAATTTTAAAAACAATAAGCAAGTATTAATATTTAAATATGTCAATGAGATGAATGAAATTGCGATTTCATTTTTAAAAGTTCCTTATATTGAGGTTTGAAGTCAGATGTACTTATTCTAAGGAACGAGGTTAAATGCTCGTCTGACATTCTACTTCTGAAATAATTATTTCAAAGCTTCATAGTTGAAAACACTTGTTCACATATATAAGATGAAGCAAACATAGCACTGATTTTCTGAGCTTGAAATATTAAATTCGGGAAACTTACTTTCGATAATTATTTGTAAAACTCTAACTTTGGCATATTTAGAAACAACTGCTTAAGATGATTGTTAGAATGCAACTCAATTAATTCAACCTGCAAATCTGACCTCAGTGCTTCACAATTTTTTTGCGGTTTTTTCAAGCCATCTTCATAATTCTTAAGCTTCTCTTCATTTTCTGATGGTATTGAATTTAACTACGGGAAATGATGCAATCATTAATATTATAACTCGCGCCAAAAGAAGTCACTGGCTGTAACTTAAAATGCACAGTATGCCACATGTGATGTCTAATTCACCTATATTTAATTTCGTATGTCTGGTACCCGAGAAACAGATAACACTTGTTAGCGCCAATCTACAGCTATAACTAACAAATAACTTCTATTTTTAACCCTTTACCGATTGAAAGTTGTCTGTGCTTGCTATTCCATCGATTTATGTTTTGCAGAACAAAAATAGAGAAAGTAAAAAAGATCATTAGTCCTTTGAAAAAAAGGGGAAAAAAATAATATTTAATCAAAGTAGAAAAGGAGATGGAGATATAATATATAAATATATATTTCTTTTAATTTGCCTCAGACCAGCGCATTAAAACTTTATTCGCGGGCTGGATAGAATCTTCCAGCAGGCCGGAATTGGCTTGCGGGCCATAGTTTGCCCCTCCCTGGTCTAGATCATTAGAGTAATTTTTAACAAACAATTCTTTCAACGTTGCTAAACCAAAATATAAATTATCTATCATGAAATATTTTATTTGCTGAAAGGCATCTTATCTTTAAGTGTTTTAATATATAGTTCAGAATTCATCATTTCATTAAAAATTGGAGATTGCCTTCAACATTAATTAAAGTTCCAGACTACCATTTTAATTGATAAATGTAAATTCGAGCAACTGTAACATTCTATATACTAACCGTATATAGAGACTCCATGGTTGAAATCACTCACATTTAAAACAAGTATTACGATTTCAATTTTTTGAAAAGCAAAATTCATTTTTTTCACTGAATATAACTTTGAACCATTTTCTTATAAAATCCCAGACTGATGGCCTATTATAACTGTAAGGTTGTTTTTTTTTAAATTACATCCCTTATGGTATGCTGCTTAAAGTTTGTACTGCACAGAAAAATGTTGTTTTTCTTATAATTAACTTTATTTTCTTATTCAGAAAGTAAATCCAGCAGTAAATATTAATTATTCCCATTAATATATTTTAAAATACAATCTTGTTTCTATAATATCTATTTTTTTTTTTTTTTTTTTTTTTTTTTTTACAACTTTACATTTATCTCCTATATTTTTATATATTATATTTTTATCATTATATTATTATATTTTTATCTTATAGACATAGTATATTTATTTGTTTTCGTTAAGTAAAATATCTTTCTGATAAAAAATAATTCAAATAGGACTTTCATTTTTAGATTTTAAAAATGACTTCTTCGTAAGAGCAACGATACACAACCAGAAAATTATCCTTTTACGATAGTGAAGAAAATATATTCTTTTGGAATATTTACAACTACTTTCACCATTTGATTGTGTCAAATGAACAAAGAATTCGAATGATTCATAATTTTATTAAAAATGTTAAAATGTTAAGAAACATCAAACTAATAAGATTTCTATTATTCAGTTTTGTAACTATAATTTTTAAACTGCTAATTGCTAAGATTAAATTTGAATCAAATGAGAAAAAAATGGCATAAGATATATTACTTTAAAAGATAAACAATCCCTACTATCCAAAATATCACATATTGTTAAAAATGCAAAGGCTTAAATGATAAAAAAACCTTCTGCTCACACTAATATTTAAAAGATTGTTAAAAGTTCAAAATACATTTTGAAAATGATTGAATAACAAATTACAAATGTATATCTGCAAAAATGTAACTAAGCTTTAATATTAACATCATTCAGTTAAATGCTTGATTAAACAAAAGCTGTGTTGATGAGCAAAGCAAATAGCAAGAGGTATTATTAAAAATATTTTAATAACAAGTCTTGCATTACAAATTATATTTTAATATGCAATCGGACATTTAACGAACTATCAAAAACTTTAAGTTATGAAGCTCTCAATATATAAATAATAAAAATAATTTACAAATATAAGAAAACTCAAATTATTACTTCCGTCATTTCCATTAGCATTGGCTGTTTCCGATTTTACAACAGTTTTTGAATTATGAGCTTGTTGTTGTCTTATTAAAACCGCATCTGGCATAACAGCATCAATCAATGAGAGAGATTCAATCATAGTTTCTGAGCCATCCTTCAGAAAATATGATGAGGCAAAATGAAGAATACCAATTTTGAATAGTGTTACATAATTACAAGTATAGTATTTGAAAAGAAAATTAAATATACATCATTATTGAAAAAAATTTAAAATAAAATAAAAAATTTAAAAGATAATTCAGCAATAATAATTACCTAAATTGATAATAACTAACATAGAATACTTAAATAATCATTTATTTTAAAATGAAAGGCCTATAATAAAATTATTAAGTAATGTAATATAAACTTTAATTCTCCTTATTTTTTGTTTCTCCAATAATATAAATGATCCTATCCTTGCATTCAAAATTTATATTTTTCATGAGTAAAATATAAAAATTTATAATTAAGCTACTTTCATCCTAATCCTTATTATGTTCTGTTAAATTAGTTAAACAGAAAGCATGTATACATTTAAAGCTATATCTCATATCCATTATGATATATACTACAATTCTGGTTGCTTTATAACCCAAGGAAAAGTAATTTTAAAAAGTTCATAAATTTGATTAAAAATATTCTAAAAAATAAAAATTTAATTTAATCAAATTGATACAAATAAATAAATTGATTGACCCCATTTTATAGTAAATTTGAATAATTCTATATTCTAATAAACTTATTTTTATGTGAATAAAAAAACAAAACAAATAAATGAAATCAGCTAAATGTTGCCTTTAAATGTAATATATTTTTGTGATATTACCTCTCCTATACTGATTTCAGCTTCAGTATACTGTAATCCTTTTTGAATAATAGACAAAAGGGCAGCAGGAGGAACTAAAGCTCCATTGATATTAGATTGGCTAATATGACTTTCTATTCCAAATGTATATGCAGAATGAGAAAATCCTAGTGATAAAAGTATGTAATGTATTTATTATTTTTTTTTAATTATTACATAAAATGATCCATTTTATGGTTAAAACTTGTTCATTTATTAATAATATCAATTCTGATTTTTCTCATAAATATTCTTACAAATCAAATAACTTTTACGTGAATTTTTTTCACTGATGAATTAATTGCAAATTTCATTTCATTCATTAATTTAACATTTTATTACAATAATAGTATTAATTGATTGGTCAAACACTAAGAAGATTACAACATTAATGTTGCGTATAAAAACAAAGCTATTCTTAATGCTCCAATTTTTTTTTTTTTAAAGCAAACATGAATTTAAAACCTCTGTTTATTACAAAAGAGTGTTTAAGAATTAATAGATGCTTTTGTTTGCAATAAAAAAATAATTTAAAGTCAAACAAAAAGATGTATACAAAAGAAATCTCGAAAAATATATATATATATAAAAAAATCAACAAATAATGCAAGCTATTTTAAAATTTTAAATGTTATTTAATAAAAATTAACATTCATTAATTGTTAATTCTCAAACTTCATTAATAGTACAAAATCATCATACTAAACAATTTTCAGTAATCTTTTCTCCATTAAACAAATAATAGTTTTTAACAGCTTTTAAGTAATAATTTAATAATAAACAAAAATTTCACATAAATTCCCAATTCAAGTAATAAGAATATTAGCTTTATCATTTATTAATTCAATACAATAACATCAACTAGATCTAAATTTTGGATAAAACTTGATGAAATAAACATGTTATTAAATCATCATCATTGGCACAACAGCCCAGTGTGGATCAAGGCAGCCTACCTACTAGTAGATTTCGAGACGAGAGATGTTTTTTTTTTTTACGGGGTAGGGTTGTCAGCTCTACACCCAAAACTCAACAGTCATATGAGACCGAGACCTACAATTTAACATGGATTCCGAACCACTACAAACATCCATGGCACCACTGGGACTCGAACCCGAAACCTGTGGTACCAAGCACTAGCCACTCGGCCATTCAGGCCCCATTTTACTAAATACAAATATTTAATAACAGCATACATAGAATTTTCAAGTTTGTTTGTCATAATTAATTATATTTACATGGAAAATTCATACCTCAACTTTTGATTTTTAGAATAATAAATGAATTCATAGTAATTGTCAAAAGTACATTATGAGGGATTCTCCAATGTTTGATGTCTCTCTTTTTCACACAAAGTTAGCAATCACCAAAGGGCGATATTTTCATTGAAGACTACTCTAATTACAGCAACCGTACCATGCCTACGACCACCTGTCTGATATACCACTGGTCCCGGTCCCTAGCTCCAGATAATTATTCATTTTTAACATGACTTTGCGCTGCTAATTTGATTGTACATTATATTACGTTCATTTAAATCCAGCATCTATACATTATATTTTTATCCACCATCATCTTTCATTAAAAAAGTAGGTTTTTTTAATGTCTTTCAATATTATTATATATTTTATACACATTATAAAATTATATATATTTTAGTATGCTTTCTGCTTTGCATCAATTTATCTGAATTTTAGCAAAATTTCATAATCTTTTAGCATCTGTACAAAATTACAAAAAATTAAGTCTAATGAAGTGTTATTTATAAATATTTTTAGTGTATTATGTGTATTTTTAGCCTATTATTAGTGTATTAAGCTTACAATTTGCATATTTCACACTAGAATGCATCCTGCTTCAGTTAATTTACACTGTAAGTTTGTAATATTATTAATAAAATAGCAAAATTAAGTAGAAATGTTAGTTTTATCAGTGTAAATCAAGTAGGAAATTGGAGGTCAGCAGGGGAAGGGGGGAGTTCCCTGCGAGTTGATAATAATTTAATTTAAATATTAAAAAAATAACAAAATTTTCTAAAAAAAACATTTAAAATATCAGCATTTTCAGATTAAAGACCAACAAATTAATGAAGAAATACAAATACAAGGAAATTTTAAATAAAATGTTAATTTAATGTAAATACCTTTTAAATAATTACCTCTACCTTAAAATTACTTTTTTCCCACTTCCCACACTGCAATTTTTAGATGTCAGTGGGGGAGAAAAGTGGGAGGGGAGATTACAAACATCTACAAAGGAGAGGTTAGAAAGGGGAGGGAGAATTTGACAAAGGCTGTAAAATGACCCCCCCCCCAAAAAAAAAGGACATCAAACATCATAGACTGAGTGAGTAATTAAAATGATTAAAAGAATAATAATGGCAGTTACTTGCTTTTTTTAAAAAAAGTTCCTCATTTTACACAAAGCAAAATTATTCCAAAAATATTTTAATAAAAATTAAACTCAAATTTTAAAAAACAAATATTACAGTACACTTAACTTTTAATTCATCAAAAAAAAATTATTTTTCATTGTTTAACGAGTTGTTAAATATTTTTGTAAAACATTTACTAAAAATGCAATACAATTTTTATCACTGTCCTTAAAAGGACGCTTAATTGAAACATTTTCATTCTTGTTTTTCTTCAATTAAAAATTTTATTAAAGTAAATGAATTTTAACAAAAAGAATAAATAAAGTAATGAAAAATCAACAAACCAGATTCTTGTAAATATCGGTAAACAAGGAAATTTACTTCGTCACTACTAAAACTCATTTTTATAATTTATCTGAAAAGTAAAAAGAAAATATATAATCATTAGTTAATAACTACCCTACTACAACAAGCATATAGTATACATTTTTTAATATTACAAAAATATATTTTTTTTTTTTTTTACATAAGTACAATATTTTCAACTTTTTTTTTTTTTTTTTTCAATAATTCAAGAAAAACTTGCACTATAGTGCATCAAACAGTTTTTATATAAACATGCTATTTATACAAATTCTTCATAAAAAAATTATTAATAACGAAAATTTTAATATGGATGTATAAAATAATGTAACAATTTATTGTAGATATATTTTACTTTTTAATAATTATTGAACAAATTCATTAAAATTCACTTATTTGCAACAAATCTGCTTATTTTATTGCAAATTTTAGCTGCTGGGAAATATTGTTTCTGAATTCCTTCAAATTCTTGCCAAATATATCTTATTAGATTCAAATGTGATGATTGAGGAGATGTTTTAATTTCTTTTTTACAGTTGACTATAAGTGACTGAATACTCAAGCCTAGGGATCACCATTGAGTCTCACTGCAAATCAAGATTTTCAACTTTTTAAGATTTAAAAATTAATATTTTCTACAATTTCAAAGTGGTCATTGTGGAATATTTATCAATTTTTATATAACGCCGAATAAAAGAAGATCCGATCTCATAGATGAAAAAAACATCTCTGTAGGATGACCAAATATAAAACAGAAAATTATGTTAACATGATCTCAGAATGATATCAACTTGATTCATTGGAGAATTCGAGACAAACAGAATAACTTCAAGAAAATGTCAAAGGAAGCATTTTAAAGTACACCATAAAATAACATAATTGAACTGGGAGAGGAGGAGGCTCTATGTAGTGATAAGAAAAAATAGAATTTAGATGAATCCAATAGATATAAATTTTACTGGTATTTTGTACGAAAAAAAAAATTTTTTTTTTTTAGTAGCAAAAATGAGGAGAATCAATGACTTAGGGTTATTTTGGATTTAATATCCAAATGTTCTTGGTTTTTTACCATAAAAAGTAGTCTAAGAACTACCAATAAATACTAGACGATACTAATTGATTGAAAATTGATTTTAAAATGTTCACTAGTTAAGTGGTTCTTATCAAGTGGTTTTACTTCCCACATCCAGAGTGATACACAAATTTTAAATATAATGTAAATCAATGACATAAAAAAAATTGAGCAATCAAAATTTTATATAATACTTGACAGCACAATTGGCAGAAATAAAATGTTACATAATACTTACTTTATAACAAAATCGTCAAATATGTAAAGAAAAAAATATCTTTATCTACATGTGAAATAAAAATTTAGCATAACTAAAATATGCTTTGAGAATTAAATTAATCACATAATATATGCGTTAATGTAAATGATAAACATAAAAGTTGAAAGACAATTAAAGAAAGTACTCGAAAAAAGTGAATTTATTTTTAGTAACTTTTGCGACAATTAATATTTATTTCAGTTGTCCATCTAAAATAAATACAACAACTCGCGATAAATATTCTAAAGTAAAATAATAAATTCTTAAAATAAATAACACTGTATCGGCGGCTCACAAGTAAATCTAAAACATAAGTTACAGTTAAAATTAATCACAATTTTGTAATAGGGAAAGAGAATCGGTTTTGATATTCGATCTTTCGATACAAATTTTAAGAATAATTAAATTGCAATTCATATTTAAAAGTACTAAACATTACTAAAGAATTAAAATGCAATCATAAACTTTATTTTCTAGAATTTTATACGTCCCTAAAATTAATAAAGCTTTTCACTATTCACCATAATCAAACAGCCATTTTTTCATAATTATTAACTTATTTTTATGACCTTAATCAAAGAGAATTTTTCAGATCAACCAATAAAAGTGATAATTAGCAAATGAGATTGGTTTTAGCGTGAGTAGATGTGTTTTCGTTTGCTCCGTTTAATGGATGAGATGAATGTAGAAGGCGCGGAGGGGAACGAACCTTTACAGATCCCTTCGGAAGTATCCTCGAAGCGCCCTAATGACATTACGGTACTTACGTATTAACGATACCTTGGCGACAGACTTAGCGGTTTTTAAGTGTCGCCAATCTAACAGCTGCAGATTTGCTGAGTTTTGAAGCCATTTTGTAGTGCTACGAAAATGCGTATTTGGGATTTGCCAGAAACAGAACAAGATGCAATTTTATTTTTTCAGGAGCGAAATATTTTACCAAAACAACGAAATGATTTCCCAGTAATTTCCCCAACTCACTAAATATGTCTGGACGTGGTTCTCCTGTTCCTGATACGAATATGATGGATATTTCTACTGGAAATGATGAACAACCGCCTTATAGACTACCGCCGAACCCGCCCGTGAGCTCGGACGAGTTCTTATACATCAACGCTCAAGTTATCACCAAGGTCATTGAACTCAAGGCCACGATGCTAGCAGATTGGTTTCGACCCAAAGATTTGGACCCAGAGTCAGCTAAAAAGCTAGACGAGAGCTACGACGCGACCACAGCAGAAATGCTTGCTCTATGCGAAGGACTGGGTATACAACATGACAAATTACCAAACGACATCAACGAGCTCCACAATAGGATCAAACCTATTCATCTACGTCTTCACGCGGCAACCGCTCCCTCCCGTGAAAAACATCAAAAACCTCCTGCCAAGAAGGGCAAAGGAAAAAGACCTCTGGATACCGAGGGCTACCAGGCCCCGCCGAAGCATCTGATATGCAAACCCGCCAAGGAAATCACTACCGATTCCGCTCCACTGCCAACAGGAAACCCTTTCGCTCTTCCTGACAGCGCCGCTCCTCCGAGCAATGATCCAGCCGAGTCGACCGCCGAGAAGACCCGCAAATTACGCGTCCCACCATTCTTCGTTCGCCCGACCCCAAATTGGATAGTGAATATGTCTATTCTAAAGAGAGCATGCCCTTCAATTAAATCTGTCCACGCCAGAGACAATTTCCTAAAACTCACGGTCTCTTCTGAAGAAGAACACTACCAGCTAAAAAAGGAACTTCAAGCATTAAACGCAGAGTTCAAATGCTACAACCTAAAGAAGGATAGACCTATCAAGATAGTCATCCGGGGACTCCCAGCATGCACCATCCACGAACCCATAATAGAAGCTATAAGCTCCAGAGGATTCAACGTGGTGAAATTCACACAACTTACAAAATCTCAATCCAGAGCACCAATGCCTCTTTTCTACCTACAGATCGCAAACAAACTCAACGTAGAGGAAATCTACGGTATCACCGAACTATTTGGACTGAAAGTCTCCATAGAGAGTTACAGGGGAAGGAAATCCCCCCCCAATGTTTCCGTTGCCAGGGTTTCTGGCATTCCAGTGAAGCTTGCCATTTTCCTATCAAATGCGTCAAATGCGCAGGTAGTCATTCATCCAAAGAATGTAACTTAGACATTGAACACGGCACCCTGAAGTGCACCAACTGCTCAGGCCCGCACGCGGCAAATTGGCGTCAATGCCCTAAATTTCCGAAAACTAAAACCGCCAACGCGCAACCCAACAACAATAATCCCAACTTGAATAAAATCAACTCTAACAATAGAGGACAACCTTTTCAATCACGCAAAATAGCAGACAACATCAGCTTCGCAGATATCATCTCGAACAGGAATCAAGCTCCAAACGTAAACAACAATAACCCCGCCCCTCCTCAGGTAAACAACTTTAACTCCGCCCCTCCTAAAGGTAACAACTTCAACTCTGCACCGATCCTCTCGGACGCCGCTCTCCAACTCTTCAAAATTCTCTCTCAGTTTGCTCACGATGATACGTTGCATTTTCCATCGCTTTTAAGTGCGATTCGATCGGCCCTTCCTACTCTAGAATTAACCCAGAATGATAATGAAAAAGCCATTATCATCTTTGAGCATTACCATGCTCACTACAATAACTCCCGATAAGTAAGAACTTTTTCACTCCCTAATTATCCCATATGGGCCATCCATTTTGAGAATTTTCATCGCTTTCTACCTAGATATTTCTACCGTTGTTAAAACCCTGACTTCCGACCAATCCCTCGGGATATTTTTGACTGCTGACCTGTTGTTTACATCCGCTCTCACCGTTCGCGTTTTTCTCCCCGACTTTTCTAGTCGTTTGATTGCGCCCACGGGGTTCTGTGACCGCTCTGCGATACCTTGTCTTTTCCCCTACCCTTTCCGCTTTTACTTCTTCTCGAGTAAATAGAACACGGATTCATTGAATCCTCACTGTTCTCACTCACAACATCGAGCAAAGACTTTTCGACTTAATTATTCTTCTTTTAACTCCTGAGCTATGGCTCTTCCAAAATTCTACTATTCTATAAGATTTTTCTGATTATTCTGCCTTTTCTGCAATTGTCTATTTATGTTTTAATTAATTATTTTTCCTTAATAAAGATGGAAGTGCGGGACATCTAGTCCCTGGTATTCCAAGAACACACAACCTTTGCCTTTGTCCCAATTCCTATGACATGAAACTTTATTTTGGTAAACGTAAGTTTTGGAAATGCAATTTCAGTCAGTGTGCTTATCGTGTGGGACTTAGAAAAGACAACTGGTTTGAGGGAAGCAGAATTCCATTTTGTACAGCTTTGAGATTCATATACTGCTGGTGCGAGGAGTTGACGTCGATTAAATTTTGTGAAAAGCAACTTGATTTATCGGATAAAACTGTTATAGATTGGAACAATTACATGCGTGAATTATGTGTCTTGGATATGGAGAATAAACCAAAAAAGAAGGTAGGTGGACCAGATTGCATTGTGGAAATTGATGAAAGTGTTTTGAATTTTGAAAGTGTTTTGATTTTAAATGAAGTGTTTTACATATTTTATTATTTGGAACAAAAATTTTAAGTGTAGATTGGCGCCACTTAAAAACCGCCAAATCTGTAGCTGCGGTTGGCGCGTGTACTCTTTATTGGCCAAGGTATCGTTAATACGTAAGTACCGAGATTTCTTATATTGTAAAGAAAAAATAAGATGTCAAGAAATTTCTACTACTGAGACTGATAAAAAAAAATGCTGGAAAGGCAACTAGGACGAGTGGACAACTGGAACGAAATAGGCTCATGATGTTACCCAAGGATATCGTCAGATGAGGCAGTAGCTTATGGATATGCTGATTCAACAAAGAAAAACGTTTAGTAGCCTTGGGGTTGACTAAATGCCCTACAAATGCTAAAAATAATAGTGTCAAACCAAAACGTAATGCTAATCACTTAACTTCTAATAATCTTAGTAATCATGAATTTCAATATCCTAACAAAAAATTAACAGACAAAGCATCTTATAATGCAGATCCTAATGGTGATGATAATAATTTAAAATTGAAAAATAAATTTCAAAAATTGAGTAGTGTAGATGTTGCCGATAAATATGTTGATCTTAATGTTACTACTGTTAAAATGCCTCCTATTATGGTTAAAACTATGGAAAATTTAACTTTAACTTTAAAAAATTTTGATGAAGCCTTTGAGGGCAAAGGCTTCTTCAAGGGGTGAATTAAAGGGTAAAATGTTAAAAAAAAGGGTGAAATGAAAATGTTAAAAATGTTCCCCTCAGACAAAGAACAGCATCACGAAATAGCTCGTTATTTCAGGAACAAAAATATTTAATATTTTGTAATAACGTCGAAACATCAAAGACCACTGAAAGTAGTAATCAAGGGGTTACCCAAAAATAACCCTTAGTAAGAAATCAAAGTTACGCTCATTGAAAAATGATTTGTGGTGGATAAAGTTGTGCAAATAATTAAAACCAAAATTGAGCAACCCTTGCAAATATGGCAAATTACTCTCATAAGAAATGAGAAAAATAAGAAGATATTAAAACTCAACAGACTTCTCTACTTAGCTATTATTATTGAAAAGTACAATAAACGGCTTATAGCACTGCAATGCTGTAACTGCAACTTTTTTCACCATAACTCAATTAATTGTGAATTCAAAGCACGTTGCTTAAAATGTGCTCTCAAACAGTCACATAATGAATGTAGAATTAAAGAAAAAATTGAAATATTCCCACGTATTAACTGTAGTGAAAGGGGGTACTTTGTTGCACCTGTAGTGAAGCGGTACCATGGAAGTGTTGTAAAAAATTACCAAAAATAAATGTAAATTCCAATAGACAAACAATTGTTCGAAAATTTAATGTTACCAGACAGATTTTGCTAATTTAAGTTATTATAACTCTCATTTTGATATGTTAACTCCTAACTCTCCTAAAAGATTTAGTAATTATTCTGCTTCTACCCTTGACTTTGCAGTCATAAAAAATTTTCTTTTAACTGCACCTTTACTTCTCTTAATGAGTTTTCCTCAGATCATAATCCTGTAGTTATTAAATTTAAACTTTCCTATCCTACTATCTCTTTCAACAGCAATGCTTAGAACTTGTTGGACTAAACTTTCTTCTTTAATTGACTTTAACTTTAATTGCTCTGCTTATGAACTTAACAATGCTACTAAATTGATGACGCTACTGAAAATCTGACGAAACTAATTAGTGATTCTTAAAATGTAACCTCGAAACAAATTACTACTAATAACATGTAGTTATCTTCCTCTGCACATTAAAAACCTGGAAAATTTTTCGTTATTCGCAAAGTAAGATTAATTATAATCGCTCGCAGGCTTTACTGAGACGAGCTATTGTTCTTTATAATTATGAAACTTGTGATAGACACCTGCAAAGTGTAAACTGTGAAGATAGTTCTTTCTGCTCTTACCCCAGGGCTTTTAAACGTAAACGTATTTACATTAGAAGGCTGGGGTGTAAGAAATCGCTGGCCATCACTGACAGTGAAAAAGCTGAGGTTTTAGCTATCAGCCTTCAGAAACAGTTTCTTCATAGCAATATCCATAATTATGACACAAATTCTTGTTAATATCGCTAATTTTATTAATACTTGTCAAACTTGTGAAATTACTATCACTAAATCGTCTCTCATTAATAATTGCATTTCCTCTTTGAAAATTAACAAAACTCCTGGCATAGATAAAATTACTTATAAAATGTTTTAAAAATCTTCCTTTCCCTAATACTTGGGATTTGTAAAATTACAGATTCTATTCTTTATGTTGGATACTATCCTAAATCTTGAAAAACCGCTGGAATTCTCCCAATTCTTAAACCTGAAAAGGATCCTACTTCTCCAATTAATTACAGATCAATTTCTTTACTATCTTTTATTAGTAAACTAATTGAAAAACGTCATCTTGAATCTCTCTAAAAGTGAGTCAAATCAAAAGGACCTTCTCATCCCACAGCAATTTTAATTTACCGAAAAACTTTCTACAACTCATCAGCTCTAAAATCTCACAGAAACTGTTGGTGGAGAATTTCCGTGGAAATATAAAACTGCTGCAATTTTTCTTGATGTATCCAAGGCTTTTGATAGAGTCTGGGTTAATGGAATGATTTACAAACTAATTTTTTACAATTTCTTTCCTTATTTTAATTCAAATAATTAGTAATCATCTTTCACACAGATACTTTGTTGCCGCAGTACTGATGGGAATACTGATTTCCAATTTGTGATATTCAGGCTGGTGTGTCCCAGGACTCTATTCTAGGTCCTTTCCTCTACATTATCTTTATCAACGATACTCCGCAAAAGAACAATAACAAAATTAGTCTGTACGCTGACAACACTGCAATTTTAACTCAAGGTCGGACAACTTGCATCATCCAGGAATATTTGCAAAATTACAGCATTGTTTTAGAAAATGGCTCATTAATTGCGAGATAAAATTAAATGTAGACAAGATTGAAGCAGTTCTTTTCACTTGCAAAAAACTCCAATAATCCTCCTAATATTAAAATCCATAATAATTATATCACCTAGTCCAGGGGTCGGCAACCTGCGGCTCGCGAACCGCATGCGGCTCCTTGTATGTGAAACTGCGGCTCTTTAGTTCCATACGCAAATATTATTTATTTTATCAAAGAAAAAAAAAACATTTTAAAATCATTCTGAATTGATTAACGAGGAATCTGAAGAACTGTTTCGTAATTTCAAAAACAAACCAGAAATCTTGAAAAAAACCAAAGATTTGCCACTATCTGCTAAAACAGTACAAGATAGAATAGCTAAAATATCTGCAAATGTAACATATTCGCAGGTGGAAGATATTCAACTTTCTTCTGCCTTATCACTGGCTATAGATGAGGAGTCTTGCGACATAAAAGACACGGCACAAGTTGCCCTTTTTGCCAGGTATGTGTCTTCCCAAGGTCCAAAAGAAGAACTTCTAGGATTCCTACCGCTCTCGGGATAAACTAGAAGGGAAGATATAGCGAATGCCGTGCAAAACTGCCTTGAAGACAATAAGATCGATTTAAATAAAATCGTTTCAATAGCAACTGATGGAGCCAGATGTATGACAGGAAAAAATAAAGGGGCAACAACGATTCTTCAGAGCAAAATAAATCACGAAATTCTTACGTTTCACTGCATAATACACCAAGAAGCACTTTGTGCCCAATTATTTCCGGCCGAAATAGTTCAGGTTATGAATTTGGTAATCAAGATTGTTAACAGCATCTTGTCAAAAGCACTCTACCATCGTCAGTTTAAAGAATTCTTAAACGAAATGGAGACTCAGTATTCCGACCTCCTTCTTCACAATAAAGTGCGATGGCTTTCCAAAGGTAAGGTGTTGAAACGTTTTGCTTTGTGCTTGAATGAAATAAATACATTCCTAAATAAAAAAGGCATTAATGACCCTTAGTTAGAGAATGGCAAATGGCTGCAAAAATTTTACTTTATAGTTGATATCACAGCGAAATTAAATGACCTGAATCTAAAACTGCAAGGAAAGGGAAACCCAGACTATGTTTTGGTAGAAGAATTGATTTGTT
The DNA here is from genome assembly GCA_021605075.1 of Caerostris darwini. Taxonomy (NCBI): domain Eukaryota; kingdom Metazoa; phylum Arthropoda; class Arachnida; order Araneae; family Araneidae; genus Caerostris; species Caerostris darwini. The sequence goes on along the minus strand of BPLQ01012172.1, from coordinate 72,606 downwards.
TTGAAGAAAAATGAATTCTTTCTGAAGAAGATATCAGAGCGGTATATTACTTCATTTTCAATTTCGAAAGCAATATCGTGATCAAACTAGTGCAGCTGTTGACACGAGGTACTTCAGCACAATTATAAAAAAAATTAAAGATGAATTTGCTGATAGATTTGAGCAATTCAAAACCAACAAAACCACTCTAGCATTCATAGTAAATCCTCTCAACACAAATAGTAACGAAATCCACATTGAGCCATTTGGAATTGATACTGGATCTCTAGAAATGCAATTGATCGATTTAAAAAGTAAAGCTTTGTGGAGTACAAAATTTACAGAGTTGAAAAGCAAGTTGGAAGAGTTGGAGGTCCAGAAATGTATGTACGTAACGCAACTAAAGACAACAACTTTAAAAGAAACGCCGCGAGTTGAGGCACTTATATTCGACACATGGAATAGTCTTCCAGATTGCTACAGTGAGGTGAAGAAGTTGGCATTTGGAGTGCTGACTATCTTCGAATCGACATATTCCTGCGAGCAAGCGTTCTCTTGCATGAATATAATTAAAAGTAAAGTAAGAAGCCAACTAACAAATGAAAATTTAGAGTCGTGTTTGAAACTTAAAGCAACAAGTTATGAGCCAAATTTATCCAAACTTTCTAAAACCATGCAAAGTCAATGCTTCCATTGAATTTGTTTGCTCAAATGTATGTTATTGGGGTTTTTTATTTTAAGTACAAATTACATTGTTTAGTAAAGTTTAAATTTTCTACTTGAATAACCATCCAAAGCCATCGCTCAAATTGAATTTGTTTGTTCAATTGTTTGTTATTGAAGTACAAGTTAGTGTTGTAAGTAAATGTTTAATTGTTTTAATTTTTTACTTAAATAATAAGTAATTATCTAATAATGAATAAATAGAATGATATAAAGAATAAATAGATATGTTTTCTAATGAATAAATAGATTAGTTTTTTTTTATCCAAAAACGTTATTCATGCGAGTACTAACAGGTGGGCTAGTATTATTAAATGGGCGCTACTAGTATTAAATCCATATAATTTTTAGTTAGCCCTAACCTTCAAAAGACACGTGTATAAATTTGATAACTGTTGTACTATTAGTATGCGAGTTATAGCATTTTTAGGGAAGCAACTTTAGTTAGTTTGAAAAAGTGGATAAAAAGGAATTTCATGTGTTAATAAAGCATTGCTTTTTGGCGAAAAAAAAAATACTATTGAAGGCAAGGCTTGACTTGATAAACATTATTCGAACTTTGCACCAGAAAAATCAACCGTAGAGAAGTGGTTTGCTAAATTTAAACGAGGCGAAATGAGCACCGAGGACGATGCACGCAGTGGACGCCCCAAAGAGGCTGTTACCGACGAAAACATCAAAAAAGTCCACAAAACAATTTCTGATAACCGTAAAGTGAAGTTGATTAAGATAGCTGAGATCCTAAAGATATCAAAGGAACGTGTTGGACATATCGTGAATGAATATTTGGTTATGCAAAAGCTCTGTTCAAAGTGGGTGCCGCGCGAGCTCACAATCGACCCAAAACAACAACCAATTGATGATTCTAAGTAGTGTTTGGAGCTGTTCAATCGTAATAAACCCGAATTTTTGCGTCGATATGTGACAATGGATGAAACATGGCTCCATCATTTCACACCGGAGTCCAATCGACAGTCAGCCGAGTAGACTGCACGTGATGAACACTAAAAATGCTATAACTTCATTAAAAATGCTATAATTCACATACTAATAGCGCAACAGCTATCAAATTTATACACGTGTCTTTTGAAGGTTAGGGCTAACTAAAACTCATATGGATTTAGTACTAGTAGCGCCATCTATGTGTCAGCCTACGAAATTTTCAGCCCACCTGTTATTTATTGTTGGCAAGAAAAAATTTTGTGGCTCTTTAAAAACTGAAATTTTGTAAATTGCCATTTTTGGCTCTTCCGACTCAAAAGGTTGCCGACCCCTGACCTAGTCTAATGAAACTAAGTACTTAGGAATTATTCTTGATAGTAAACATAATTACAGATTGCATATCTACAGTCTTAAAAATAAATTAAATATTCATTTTAGAATTCCCCACTCTTTTATCTATAGAAACTGTGCTTTACCTCTTAATCTGGAAATATTAATATATCTCTCTTTTCTTCGTCCAGTGTTAGCTTATGCAAGTCCACTTTAGGGTTCTGTTTGCACGTACTAATTTTGAAATCATTCAAATGCTTGAGAACAAAACTCTTAGAATGTTAAGAAATTCACTCTGGTACTTTCGTAACGATGCTGTTAGACGCGCTCTCTTGATTGCAAGTTTAAGACAATTTGTTCACAAAATTTCTGCTGAATTCTATAATGATATGCGAAGCATCAATAATCCAGTTTCAAATACCCTACATAATTACAATTATGATATTTCTTCCTGCAAATGTAGTAAAAGACCTCGCACTGTTCTAAATATTTTAAATTAATTAATAATCCTGGTGATTTTCTCTTTTCAATTGCGCAACGCCTATGTCGTTGCTCCTCTATTTCGTCCATTTATCCTGCTCCGACTGATTTATTACCCCCATTTGTATAGACGAAAAAAAGTTCGTTTTTCTTCTTAGCTATTTTAACCTTCGCTAATTTGACCTTTGCTCATTCTGTTTTATTTTTCGATCATAGGAAACTGATTTCATTAACATCTACACTCCATTTAATTCTTTTTTTTTATTTCCAGATTTTTGTTTTTAATCATTCTATAATTTTAAAAAATGAATAAATCTTTTAAAAAATGGCATTTAATTATCTTTTATTTCTTATTAACTCAAAGGGCATGAGACCACTGTTATGTTTCAACATCTAACAATGGAGGAGCAAGAGGCAGTTAAACGGCCAAGGATCTCCATATTAATCTACAATAAGATTGATAAGGAAATAGATGATTTAAAAAAATAACATCTTTATAAATATGTACACTATATGAAATGATTAAAAAAAATTAGAAAACAGAATATACTTTTAGAATAAAGGTACCTTACATTTTCGCGCATAAGCCGAGAAATTTCAGAACTTTTTCTAAAGGTAAATTACAAATTATATGTATATACGAATCCTGCTAATATCTTTAAAAATGTAGATACTTTTCCGTTAGGCAGGTGTAAGCGATAGATAATCAAATATCGCATACATACGCGTTTTTATTTCTTTTATTTATTATTTCTTAAGCTTATGGGGAAAACATTTTGATGAAAGGAATTTTTCATTCTATGAAAATGAGTTGTTTTGTTTTAGAAATTGTATAGATTGCTAGTGTGTTGCGTCATCGCCAAATCGAAATATTTGATGCTAGCAAAATTTGTGCTCAGCTAACGGATAACAAGAAAACGTACACAAAAAATAATAGGATATCGTAGCAAATTAGCACATAAAATTAACAATAGAAATGGAAAACTACGTTAATCGTTTAACGTTAGGTGAAGTGAGAATCGGTTTCATAGCGTAACCTTATGCAAAAGAAATAAAAGATCATAAAGAAAAGTAATAAATGGAACCCTTTCATAAATCCTTTATATTGTGGTATTTAAGGATTGAGACACATCCAAATAAAGTGTGCAAGAGTTCATTTCAATAAAATAGGATTATATTATTTAAATAGTTTTTACAAGAGCTGCAGAACACGAGAGCAGCGTGATTCACCGCCAGTCCGCCTTTCGGAACAAAAATCGAAAACACACGTATGCTGCCAAATGTTCTAACATATTGACAAATCGTCAGAGAGAACAATGGCGTCTACTATAATTCAAAAAGATTAAACCACAGCTTAGTTTTCAAACTTAAAATTTATTATACGACATAAATAATACATGCACGACATTTACAAAAAAAAAAAAAAAAAAAAAAACAAAAATATCAGCAGCATTCTTTCTACATGGAGCCAAGGCACGACCACCACATATGAACGAGAATACGTCTGTCCCTCTCTGGACCCGCAGCCAAACTGAAATGCAATAAACTAGTCCCAAATGTCCATATCTCCGCTTCCAAAACTAGTCACAAATGTAGCATATCTCTGAGCTCTTTTTGTTAACGGTATCTGCCAATATCCTCAAGCTAGATCTAAGATAATGATGTACTTAAAAATTTGGCATGTGTTCGCGCCAACGCGCAAGTATACCCCTAGCGGCGAAAATAGAGTGTGTGTACGCATGTGTAACGCCAGAGAGGCAAGAGAGAACATCACGGCTACGAGTGGCTGTGACTGTAATGTAAATAAAGTGTTGTTACGTTTGCATTGTGATAACTTATTGTGTAAGTGTGTGAGTGTGATACAGTCCGCTTGTGAAAGAAAACATGTATGAGTGGTGTCAGTGCTATTGACGACAACAGCATGTGTTTATCATTTGCTACAGTTACTTTTCTTTCTTCTATATTACGTAAAGAGAAATATTTTGTTTTAATAATAGCATTTAATTTACGATAATTAATACATGGGCAAGGACCTTTAGCAATCGATTTAATAAAGATCAATGGGTGAAGTACAGTATGATTGCACAGGTTCAATAATTTTAAGATCAAACATTTCCTGAATTTCCTTTTTAAGAATGTCTGTTTGACGAGGTGAAAGTTTATGTGATTTTATTCTTAAGGGATCATCACTAATTAAATTAGTCTCTTCAGAATTGTATGAAAACCAAGTAGAACATTTCCATAGAAGATTCTTTAATTCTTCTAATTGATCAGGTAGCAATCATTTTTTCCAAGTCGTCTTCTTCTAAGATGTCTGAGAAATTCAAAAGATTAGGATTTTATGATAAATGCAGCTTTTCTAATTCCATATCTCTTTCAACTTCAGCCATTATTTTTATTATTTCCTGACTTTCATGAAATGGTTTGTTTATGTTGGCATGATACACCTAATTTTGTTCATTTTGTCCTTCAAAACTTATTGCATAATTTGCATCAAATACTTTATTTTCTTTCTCAGCTTATTCACTGTACGACAAGTTTATTTTGTATGTTAGTTACTAAAATCAAAACTAAATCTCATGATGGGAATTCTCTTTTCACTGCATACGTTTTTTGTTTTTTTTTTAACTGTGCTTGCTTCATATTTTCAAAAGTAAGATCTTGACATTTTTTCATACGATTAATTAATTGAAAAATATATTCAACATCACTGTTGTTTTCTTTTTCTGGTTCCAACCATTTTTCCTAAAGTAATTTAACTGGAGTTCGTAGATTTTCACCATGAACAAATTCAGCAAGGATGAAACCTGTACTTTCATGAATGACAGTTCTAATTGCAAATAAAGCAGCCGGTAGATAATTTTCCCATTCTGAAGCAGCTTCGAATACATACAACTTTTAGAATTCTTTTTAAGGTTCTATGAAAACGTTCTATAGAATTGCTTTGATGATGGTGAATAAAGCTTCTCACAAACATAATGCCAAATCTTTCCAAAAATTCTACTTTAAGTGCACTGACGAAGGAAGTCCCTTGATCGGTTTGAACACACTTACGAAAACCAGTGTGACTAAAGATTTGCAAAAATGCATCAATAACTGAAGGAGAAGACATATCTGTCACTGCATCAACTTCTGGATATTTTGAAGACAGTGATGATTTTTTTTTCCAAATTTCGATAAAGATAAATGTCTCACGGCATCAATTTTTATTTTGGGAAATATTTCTGCAATAATAGGTACTAAAGTTAATGGAGTTTTTTTCTTATCGTTGCCCTTGCCTTCGCGTTTACATAAATCACAAATTTTCAGAAATTCTTTCCCCTCCTTGTAGTATCTTGACCAATAAAAATGTCTCTCTGGCCTGTCTTTGATCTTTTTAACACCCAGATGTCCAGATGTCACTTCATGTCAAATTTTCATTACTCGAGATTTTAATTTTTCAAGTACAACTATAAGAACTTTGTTGTGTTCCCTACATTTTTCTTTTCCTAAGGATGCCTTCGTTCGTTAGACTGTAATCAGCAGAGATGCTTGAATCATTTTTAGTATTTGCTAGAAAGGTGGAAATTTCTTTATCTTCATTGAGTTCAACATGTTTCGTCGAATGAATTTCAATAAGTTTAGATATAGTTTCATCTTCTACTCTCAATTCTTGTAATATTAAATCTTCTTCCAAACTATTTTTGGCTGTTTTGTTCCTGTTTTCATTTCCTGAGTTTCTGGTACCCTCTTTTCGATTTTCTTTGTGACGCTTCATCTGGGCTCTGGTTACAGCATTAATTCGACATGGAAGACCTTCAGTTTCGCTTTTCATTCTTTTCAACAAGGACGCAGTTCGGTTGCCTAATAAATATATTTTTGATCAAGCTCTTTATGACAGCTGCATTTGTTGTTTTTATTTTTTTACCCAGATGGTAATCTAATTTTTCTCTTGCCAATGGTAAACACACTGGGAATATACAATGGCTGTTGTATTCAAACATTTTCACCAGTCAGCATATTTTCAAATATTTACAACAGATGATATAGATACTTTCACCAGAATCTCGTAGTATCGGAATCTGATATCCATTCACAGTTAAAATTTATCTTCGCCGAAGGTTCAAGTGTTTTCTTAAATTTTGGATATTGGAGCCTTAATTGTTGGCAAGATTCATACTAATAACATTGAGGTACTCTTCTTTTTCCAAAACTATTTTCCGGTTTTAAAGTTCCAATATTGTTGTATATGATACTTGAAATTTAGATACTGAATTTTTTTCAAATCTATCCTCGTTTTCAAAAGAAAACTTCAATTTTGGCCTAGAATTGACAGTTTCTCTTTTCCAATCTGCGATAACTCTCTTCTGAAAGTTTTCTCGAAACTCTTCAGATGAATCTAGTTTTTCTGCCAATTCCTTTGGAGAAATAACTTCTCCACATTTATAGATGAAATGACCTCGAATTTGGGCCGCTTTAATTGATTAATGTCAGTAATTGATCAAAAGTAGTGTCAAATTGATTCCTAATCTGGATATTTATTCCCTGCAATAGTTTTATAATTCATAACTAAAATCAGTCTACGTGGATTCAATATCTCTGTGGTGTTCCAAAAATTTCTGTTGAAATGTTTTAGTACTAAGTTTCAACTTTTTCCACAATACACTTTTAACATGATCATAACCTTTAGCTTTGTCAGAAGGTTCGCTAGTTCAATAAATGAGAAACAAAATATTATCTTGCGACTTGAGCCTATTCTGCTTGTCTTTCGAATAGCAATCGATATGAACTAATATAGTTTTTCTTTTGATCATATTTATGCATAATATATCGAAGTTCTGTTTTAAATTATGGATGCTCATTAAGTTGAAGAATGGTAGATTCTATTCCCAATTTTCTAATTCAAAATCTCTTTCTTCTCTTCGTTTTTGCTCCTCTAATTCCTCCTACCTTTTTTATTCGTCCCCCACCCCTAATTTCGGATCTTCAACTATAATATTAAATATTCTTTCATAAATTCTTCGTCGTAAGTTGAGATTTCTGTAATTGCCTTTTAGAGTTCATTTACTTTTAGTGGAAATTATATCTTTTTTTTTTACGACCTTTAGTTAAAAACGCCATATGTTCTCGAACATAGCACTCACAGATGTTCTTGTACTCAAGCACACAGTGGACTGTAATTGTTATTAATCCCACTCACACACTAACACAATGATCCACGGGCTTAAAACTTAACAAACACTTTATTTAACTTAACAGTCACATCCACTCGCAGCTGTGCTGTTTCACTCTTACCGATCTGGCACTACTGGGAGTTCTGCGCATGCAGGTGCATGCGCATGCATACACTTTTTTTGCCGCTAGAGGTATCTTTGCGCGTAGGCCGCGAATATACCGCCTGGCGTTGACATGTTCACATTCAACCACTTTTAGAATTCAAATATTCTCAAAATTATTCACTGTATACACTGATTACACAATATAAAAATACATTTTCCTAAAACTATTCACAAAAATGCACAATATAAAGATACATTTTTCTAAAAGTATTCACAAAATAAGCTGATTCCAAAAAATACACAATATAAAAATCAACTCGGGGCAATCCGCAGGTGCATGCGCATGCATACACTTTTTTCGCCGCTAGGGGTATCTTTGCGCGTAGGTCGCGAACATATCGCCTGGCGTTGACATGTTCACATTCAACCACTTTTAGAATTCAAATATTCTCAAAATTATTCACTGTATACACTGATTACACAAGAAGTACACAATATAAAAATACATTTTCCAAAAATACATCAAAAATACACAATATCAAGATACATTTTCCTAAAAGTATTCACAAAATAAGCTGATCACAAAAAATACACAATATAAAAATCAACTCGGGACAATTCGAGATTTGCTGACAATTAGTTGCACAAACACTTGTCCAGAAGCCCTGCAAGATTTTAAATAAACTACTGCTCCATAGGAAACTTCACTAGCATTTGAGAAGCCATGAAGTTCGATGCATATTGGTTCACTGAAATCTTGATTCCCTGTTCTTGGAATATGAATGTCACTAATGGTTGCTAAAGCTATAAGAAACACTTTTACACTTTTTTCGCCGCTAGGGGTGTCCTTGCAAGAAAGGCGCGAATACTATATATTCTTCAAAAGGAAAAAAAAATAAATAAAAATAAAATTAAAATTAAAATTAAAAAATGTAAATAAAAATAAAAATTATTAAAAAAAAAATTATATATATATATATAAAATAATTAAATTTTTAAATTCTTAGATAAATAAAATTTTCGTCTCTGACATCTTGCTATTTTATCTTTAATTATTACTCTTACATTTTTATTCTTTTCTTTACTTTTTAATTAAGATTTTCTATTTTTTGTCATCAGCTTTTCTTTATTTTAACTTGGGCCATCATTTTATCATTTATCCCCTGTTCATTTTATCCCCTGTTCCCCATCCTCAATGTTTTCAAGTTTCAAGACAGGAGCAAATGGCAGCTGCGCTTCCAATATGCTTCGGAACACTCAAACTGCTGCCCTATCTATAATTCTTATTTATTGAGGGTATTAACTTAGGCAGAAAAGAAACCATTAAAATTACACTTGTTTTAAGTACTCGAAACTTCCAAAAATGTTTCAACAGAGATAATACTATCATACACTAACAATAAAATTATTTTTAAAAAATTAGGTTTTTCACATTAATTATTACCACAAAATGTATTTAACATTGATCTCAAATAATACTAAAATGAGTTAAAGAAGTTCAATAAAATGTTTTTATACCACAAAACAGTTTCGATTTAATTACTATAATCAAACCGTCTTACACAAAAAAATATCAAAATATGAAAATCAATTATCATTTATACACATTTATTTCACTTTTTATCTATACATATATAAGCGAAGTCATAGTAAGGCGAAGGATAAGGCATATTTTTAATACTTAATTTGAGCAATGATGCTCCGAAATCAAACTTAGTACAGGATGTACTTTTTAATACTGTGAGCAATGATGCTCTGAAAACAAACTTAAGTACAAGATAAAGTTTTTAATACTACGAGCAATGGCACTCTGAAAACAAATTTAAGAATAGGATGTACTTTTTAATACCACGAGCAACGATGCTCTTAAAACAAACTTAAGTACAGGATGTACTTTTTAATACTACGAATAACGATGCTTTGAAAACAAACTTAAGTACAGGGTATACTGTTAATATTGAACTTGAGCAATGATGCTTTTTAAACTCAATTTAACACAATGTATATCCTTCAATTTTACAAGTCTTACAAATAACCCCCCAAAAAAATATTTTCTAAAGAGAATTGCATACCTCAGAATAGCCTGCATGATTTTCAGGATCTCATAGGGTGCCACGACTGTGGTGTCTATTATAAGTCAAATACATTCAGCCACAGCTTAGCATTTTTTTAAACATAAAATTTACTGTACCACATAAATAACACATGCACGATATTAACAAAAAATCCACCAGACAAAAAATATCAGCAGCATTATCTCCACATGGAGCCATGGCACGACCACCACACACTAACGGTAACGTATCTGTTCCTTTCTCTGGACAGCACCCAAACTGACGCTTTAAACAGGTTCTACAGGGGAATCTGACTAACAGCAAGGAGCCTGACGTCAGTAGTTGCTCGGCAACAAAAGCGCGTGTGAAGCTACCGTGGACGATTCGCAATAATTCATCTCCTCTTCTTCTCGCTTCGCATGGACTTCTCGCCTACGCATGCTAGCCTTTTACTAGTCAATACAGAGTGTAGTAAGTAGGGAGCGCTGAATGCTGCAGTGAAGATTTAATACTCGCTACAGAATGAGGAAGACCGAACAAAAAAATTTAAAAATATAAAAATTAATGCAATTACATTAAAGAACAGTTGCAGGTACAGAGCAAGGTACAAAGGTAAATAAAAATGAAAATGAAGAAAAAAAATTACAAAAATTGATATGGCAATATAACATAGTAATAACATTTTAAAGTTATAACATGCCGTAATTGGTGTATAAATTACATATAATGCTATTGAGGCGATACTTGTCGATAAATGACGAGGAAAATGTACATATCTGCCTTACCGAGGTCTTCTGAGCTGATATTGGCAGATTTGTGAACATGTCCGACTTGTTAGACAGTTTGGTATCATCAGTTCTTGGAGCAGATGAAAGTACAAAAAGTCTTTTGTTACAGAGAGATCATAAGTGACACTCGAAGTTCTTTCCTTGCCGTCTGCACACACTGTAATGTTGTCAGACAGGACGAATGCTGGTTTCAGACGATCTAGTGCAGGGGTCGACAACCTGCGGCTCGCGTGGATGTGAGACTGCGACTCTTTAGTTCCATACGCAAATATTATTTATTTTATCAAAAAAAAAAACATTTTAAAATCGTTCTGAATCGATTAACGAGGAATCTGAAGAACTGTTTCGTGATTTCAAAAACAAACCAGAAATCTTGAAAAAAATCAAAGATTTGCCACTATCCGCTAAAACAGTACAAGATAGAATAGCTAAAATATCTTCAAATGTAACATATTTGCAGGTGGAAGATATTCAACTTTCTTCTGCCTTATGACTGGCTATACATGAGTCTTGCGACATAAAAGACACGGCACAAGTTGCCCTTTTTGTCAGGTATATGTCTTCCCAAGATCCAAAAGAAGAACTTCTAGGATTGCTACCGCTCTCGGGACAAACTAGACGGGAAGATATAGCGAATGCCGTGAAAAAATACCTTGAAGACAATAAGATCGATTTAAATAAAATCGTTTCAATAGCAACTGATGGAGCCAGAAGTATGACAGGAAAAAATGAAGGGGCAACAACGATTCTTCAGAGCAAAATAAACCACGAAATTCTTACGTTTCACTGCATAATACACCAAGAAGCGTTTTGTGCCCAAACATTTCCGGCCGAAATAGTTGAGGTCATGAATTTGGTAATCAAGATTGTTAACAGCATCTTGTCAAAAACACTCTACCATCGTCAGTTTAAAGACCTCCTTCACAATAAAGTGCGATGGCTTTCCATAGGTAAGGTGTTGAAACGTTTTGCTTTGTGCTTGAATGCAATAAATACATTCCTAAATAAAAAAGGCATTAATCACCCTGAGTTAGAGAACGGCAAATGGTTGCAAAAATTTTACTTTATGGTGGATATCACAGCGAAATTAAATGAGCTGAATCTAAAACTGCAAGGAAAGGGAAACCCAGACTATGTTTTGGTAGAAGAATTGGTTTATTTTGAAGAAAAATTAATTCTTTTGGCAGAAGATATTCAGAGCGGTATATTACTTCATTTTCAATTTCTAAAGCCATATCGTGATAAAAACTAGTGCAGCTGTTGACACGAGGTACTTCAGCACAGTTATAAAAAAATTAAAGATGAATTTGCTGATAGATTTGAGCAATTCAAAACCAACATAACCACTCTAGCATTCATAGTAAATCCTCTAAACACAAATAGTAACAAAATCCACATTGAGCCATTTGGAATTGATAATGGATCTCTAGAAATGCAATTGATCGATTTAAAAAGTAAAGCTTTGTGGAGTGGAAAATTTACAGAGTTGAAAAGCAAGTTGGAGGTCCAGAAATTTAAGAAGTGGTCCAGAAGTGGTTTGCTAAATTTAAACGAGGCGAAATAAGCACCGAGGACGGTGTACACAGTGGACCGCAGTTACCGACGAAAAAAACAAAAAGTCCACAAAACAATTTCTGATAACCGTAAAGTGGAGGTGATTGAGATAGCTGAGACCCTAAAGATATCAAAGGAACGTGTTGGACATATTGTGAAGGAATATTTGGATATGCAAAAGCTCTGTCCAAAGTGGGTGCCGCGCGAGCTCGCAATCGACACAAAACAACAACCAATTGATAATTCTAAGCAGTGTTTGGAGCTGTTCAATCGTAATAAACCCGAATTTTTGCGTCGGGTCAAAAATGAATTCTATATGAATACTATTATGAATACTATTTTCTACCAAAATATGTGACAATGGATGAAACATGGCTCCATCATTTCACACCGGAGTCCAATCGACAGTCAGCCGAGTAGACTGCACGTGATGAACACTAAAAATGCTACAACTTCTTTAAAAATGCTATAACTCACATACTAATAACGTAACAAATTTATACACGTGTCTTTTGAAGGTTAGGGCGAACTAAAAATCATATGGATTTAATAGCGCCATCTATGTGTCAGCCTACGAACTTTTCAGCCCACCTGTTATTTATTGTTGTCAAGAAAAATTTTGTGGCTCTTTAAAAACTTTGAAATTTGTAAATTGCCATTTTTGGCTCTTCTGACTCAAAGGGTTGCCGACCCCTGATCTAGTGTCATCGTCTGATTTTTGCCGTTTACTGTTATGATGAAAATTTTGTCTTTCCGTGCTATTACAGGCCGAGGACCTTAAGGCTGTATTAAGGAAGGCTGTACACAATCAATTCTAAAATAAACATGGGAACTAGAATAGAAAGAGGGATGAGTATAAATAGATTCGGTACAATGTTTCTAAGTTGCAGTAGGATATAAATACCTGTTTGTAACCGAGTGATAGTACCGGCGATGGTGCAGACAGCTAATCTGAGCAGAGGATATAGGACGGCAGCCGGAAAGTGGTCGCTTTGATTGGTATGCCAAGTTGTCGTTTGGTTGGTAAATGCTTTGATATCGTTTACGGTACCACTATATCGTCTTGTGGAAAGAACGAATCCCCAAAAGTATAAGAGGCAATGATTCCGTCCATCGAGAGTTCTCGTGTGCTTTGATGATATTTTTCATATGAAGGGAAGAGCGGTCCATTTATCCTTTTGCCTGGAGTCGATAAATACAGTTGTTAAAATTTGTACGACTATCAGTCACAGCTAAATAAAAGCTGGTATGAACATAAGAAAATTTGAAACTAATTCGTAAACTTTGAAAAATAAATGGAAGGAAAATAAATTAATTTCCAACTTAATTCCTTAACCATTGAAACTTTTAGGTATAATTTGAATTGTGAGGAAGATACATAAGTTAGATATGAAACGCATTTTGGATGTTTTTAAATTATGTTTCTTTAATAGTAATTATTGATATGGAGGTACGGGGTATTCCCTGGTACTCCAACTAAACACCTACCGCTACGTTACGCTTAAAACATTTAAACGGGATTAGAAAAACTAAACGTAGAGTATTACAAACTGGGGCTAAAATATATGATCCAATGGAATTCATTGATCCTTTTGTTATTAAAATTAAGTTTTTGTTGCAGAAATTATGGCAATCAGGTATTGACTGGGACACAAAATTGTCTCTTGATATGAGTGAAAAAATTTTAAAAATGGTGTCTTGAAATTAAGATTCCATTAAAATTGTTATTACATATTTATTTAAGTAAAAAAAATTAGATATTGCTAAAAGGAATCTGTATGTAATTTGTGATATTAGTCTTTTAGGGATATGAAACTATTACGTATTTTCGAAGACTATATATTTGATTAATAAACGTAGATTTATGCTAAAATTCTTTTGTGCTTGTAAAGAACCGAGCACATGCCCCCCGCCCCCAAATAAATTAACTTGGTTAGCTTATAATTAATAGAAGCTGCAATTGTTGCAAAAATTATAGATTATTTTAAAAACTTATTTGGTATCCTGGAAGAAAAAATATTTTGCTCGAGTGATTCTCAAATTGTATTGCATTGGATAAAAGATTCAGCTAACAATTGGAAACTTTTCGTTGCAAACCATGTTCTTGAGTTTCACGACCAAATTTCACCATTCATTCCATTGGAGATATTGCAAAAGAACTGAAGTTCCAGCCAGTTTATTTTCATTGGCATCTGGCATCACACTTTTTGTTACATGGTTCAGTATGATTTAAGAAAGATAACATACCTACTTCTCAATTTAGTATGAAACGAACCTAAAATCAGAAGAAATTCTACTGCTAAATAATCTTCTTGGACAAAATTTAAACGTGTCACTGCATGGTGTCTAAAATTCATAAATAATGTAAAACCAGCATCTTATAAACTTAAGGGATTTCTAAATATTCAAGAATTTGATAAAGTAATTCAATTTTGAAATTTATGCAGTGACAGAAATCTAAAGAAAAAGTTATTTTAAAATCAAGGAATAAAAGAATTTAAATCTTGTTTTTTCGTTCTAATGCAACTGGCAGCCAACTTAGACAATTGTCTTTGATGCCTTAAGGCAAGTGCTGCACAGACATTACTCACTTTGCATTACTCAGGGAGCGCGTGTAACTTGATGGTAAGCCACGGACGCGGAGTAACAATGCCCCCGCAACGCCCTACGATCCTATTAGAACCGGGACCTACGGTTTAAAGTGGATTCCGAAAAACTACAAACACCCATGGGCAAGCCGGGATTGAACCCGATACCTATGGTACCGAGAGCCAGAGCGCGACTACTACTACTACCTCTCGGCCATCAGGCCCCAGAGAATTTAAATTTACACAGTAAAATTTTATCATTGAGCCCATTTCTTGACAAGACGATCAAGGTTAGTGAAAGACTTGGAAATTCAAATCTCCTAGAAAACTAGATACATCAAATTATTCTTCCTAAAAAAATATGTTACAGGCTTATTAATAAAACATTTTCATGATATGGATCTCCACAGTGGAACAACATTAATAACTCGGCGATAAAATTTTTAGATTGTTAACTTCCAAGAAGTTGTTCGAAAAATAAAATGTAATAAATAATGAAAATGTAATAAATGTTTTAGAAATCGAATAACTACTTCTACTCAGCTAATGCCTGATCTTCCAACTGTTCGTGTTGTGTGAGACGGGGTATTTTCTAAAGTTGCATTGTACTTTGCAGAACCTTTCCTAATTAGATTTGAAAATAGAAGAAGTGTAAAACCAACAAAAATTTATTTTTGTCAATATATACGCTTTAAAAGCCATTCATCTAGAAATCGTTAGTGACCTCACAACAAAAGCGTTCTTAGCATTGCTGATAAAATTCATTGCACGAAAAGGGAAACCTTCACATATATTTTTTAGACATAAGTACTAATTTTGTTGGAGCTAAGAATAATTATGACATCAGTTCTTCTGATAAAAAGATTCAAAATCATCTCAGTGGATAGCATATTCAGTGAACTTATAATCTTGCTGCAGCATCTCAATTTGGTGGTCTCTGTAAAGCTAGCGTGAAACAAATGAAAGTATACTTAAAGAGAATCATTCGAAAACAAGTTCTAACTCTTGAAGAAGTCCTCACCTTAGTATATCAAATTGAAACGTGTTTGAATTCCATGTCATTAGTGTCCATGTCTAGTAATCCTGAAGAATTAAAATCCTCTCACATCTGGAAATTTCCTAATTGTAACTGCTTTAAATGCTATTCCAGAACTTAACATGATTTCTGACAGAATAACTCTCACAGAAAGATAGAAGCTGAATCAATAACTTTTTCGAAATATCTCGAAACTCTAGTCATTAGACTATCTTTCACAACAAGGACGATTCAAATGGTTGTGAGATAACCAAATTTTATGATTAATGATTAAAGATACAAATTTACCACCACTAAAGTGGAGATATGGAAGAATAATTGAATTGTATCTTAGTATAGGTGGAAATGGTGGTGTTAAATTAAAAACGTCATTAGTAGAACTGAAATACCCTATCCATAAGCTTTCACTTTTTCCATTTTCCAAGTAGATGATATAGACACATTTATTTATTAATTTTATTTCTTTAAACGTATACTTTACATATTTTATTAATACATTTTTTATAATTTTAAATAATGCTTTCTATATTTTATTAGTTTATTTGTATACTTTATATTTATTAATGTATTAAATATTGTGTTTTTCAGATTTAAGCAGATACAATTGTAACATCAAATTTGTGAATTTTAAGTAGGTACTTGTAGAAATGCTGCAGATTTGTAAAAATGCTTTGCAAGTTATATCTCGTGTTTAGAATATATTATTTTTTAGCATTTAAATTACTATTTGTGCATGTCAACAGTTTAAATTTTATCTTTTTTACTGTTTACAGTATTTTCTACGACTTTGAATTATAATAATGTGTTATAATTGTTTTTAAGAATTTAATAATTTGTGAAATTTTTTAATTATTGTATGGTTATGAACCATTGGGCATTGCAGCTGAATATGTGATGTCACGATAGCGGTGGCACTCTATGCTTCAAACACGGATGTTAGTTGAAATCTTGACTTTGATATCATGTCTCCAGGCCCTTAAAGAAAGCCCCTGGCGCAAATAAGAAGGGGGGAAATTCCCTTGTATATTTTTGTCATTAAGAGAGGAAAATATTTGTATATATATGTAAATAATCTTCAAAATAAAGTGAAAAGAATCTCTCAAGTGAATAAAGTGAAAAGCCGCTCTCCCATCTTGAACCATCGTCACAGACGATCAACTTGCTTAAAATAGGGTTGTCGTCATCGGCGTTTAACTTCAAGGAGATAGCTTTTCCTGCTAGTACACATAGCTGCAAAATGACTGAAGATCAATTCTGTTATCTACCTAGTCTGAATCTCAGTACATTTTTAAATTATTTCCTGTCTTTTGGAATGTTAACTTGGCATTTTTAGTCTACACGAAGTAACAAAGAATGTCCTGCACACTGGACCAATTATTTTTACTGAGGCAGTTATTAAACTGGCTCATGTACAAATAAGTAGTGGCAAAAGCTTAATAGTCTTCCTATAGTCTGCCGATACTTGTATGCCTCTTCAACAATTGGTATGTTGCCCTCAGAGGCTAGCATGTATTTCCCTCCCGTATTTAATGGTTTGGTGCTCCTTTAGCATTCGACTTATCTGTTGACTGTAAAGTACCCTGCTTGGTTAAGACTCATTGAGCTACACTTGTTTCTCTCAACTTTGATTGAAAGAAGATTGTGGATTTCGACAAGATCTTGTACTTCAAAAATAGCTCCTGTGCAGTCTTTTAATTTCTGAAAAGGTTGTCTCTTGGTTCAATATTGTTAGTAAATCCTCCACATAAACTACTATAATAAATTTTCTTTCCTTATCAAAATTCACACAGGAATCTATTAGATTATACGAATTGAAAAACTTGTCAAGGCATATATTCCACTCAACATTCAAATTAGTGGAGACTATACAGACTTTTCTTTTCTTTAACAAGCATGCCTGTACTGTTGATCTCTGCTGCAAATGAACAAGTGGCAATTCCATGAAAGCAGTCTCACTCAAGTTTCCATTTAGGTAGGCAGCAGTATAATCTAGGTAGTGAACCAACCAATTTTTGAGTATGTCGACAAGGTTCTGATAGACTTAATCACTGGACAAAATAATGTTGTGATGAGAAAGATTCTTCCTTATTTGGCATTTGTGTGTGTGTGAAATCACCTAAAGTTGTTAGCCTTTGCTGTTTCATTCAGCAAGCAGTTGACAATAGCAAGACATTCCATCAATGATGCATCGTTTTGCCTTTGAACTATCAAAATTTAATTAATTTTTTATTAACTAATCCATAAATTCTGTTATAGTGACTAAACCTCTAGATCCTGCACATTTATATTATCAAACACTGTTTCATAAGATAGTGTGATAACTTCATCAAAATCAACAATGTATTACCTCCAGCCAACATCCTTGCCATGTATTCTACCATACTCCTTTCAAATATTTCTCAGTCCCTTTACTTCAGAAAAGATTGATGTTATCTACAGCATCCACGATAATATAGTTTTTCCATAAACTTCTAATGCATTGTTTATTTTATACATTGGTTTTATCAATCAGTTGTTGGAATATCTGCCAGAGATGGGCTTTAGATTTTGTGAATTCCATGTAATACTTTTAAAAAGCTTTAAGTTGGGTCAACTGTTTATATGTGCTCAATTATTTAGAGCTTTTTATTTATTTAAGCACTGAAAAAAGTTTTTTTGACATACTAATCCAAGGTAGTTTTAAATTATTGATCAGATATTTAAAGAAAATGAAGTAATTTTCTGTTAATAATTTAGATATTATGTGCATTTAATAAATATTAAAATGTAAAAAACCTATTTTTATTAGTATTGTTAAATTTGATTTTTGTAAATAAATTAAACTTCAAAATAACTAACTTTTTAAAGAAAGACATTGTTTCATGTAATTTTATATTTTTAAAATTATATTTTAAAGTACACATTTACATATACTAGATACACATTATATATATGAGTGAATAATTAAAATCGATTAAAAATTTAGTTTTATATACATAAGTAAATAATTATAAATGAAATTTTGAATAATAAACTTTAAGAAAATATTGATAAAAAATAAAAAATTTCATAAGCAGAAATAACTACATTTCTCGCTAATTTTTTTTTTTTAAATCTAATGTTATTAAGCATAGAAATATAAAGAATAAACCATACTTTTGTTTGTTTTAAAGTATGAAATAATGTTCAGGCTAAATTTGTTGAATTAATTATATATATATGATTACAATCATTTATAATTTATATACATATATAAATAAACATAAAGTGAACTAGTGAAATGAAAAAAATAAGCAAATTTTTAAAAAATAAAACATGTAAATTATAAAAACTTATTTTTAAAATATTAGGGAAGAAATATATAAATTTTCTTATTTTTATCAAAGAAATAATATTTTTCTATATTAAGCAGTACATACAATTCTAAAAACAGAAATGAAAATTATCTACCTTTTATTGCTCTACGTTTAAATAGATATATATACATTAATAACAAATATTTTAAGATAAGTTTTTTACATATAAATGAATAGAGAATTTTATGCAAACAGTGATTTGACTGTAATCTAAAAAGTGTCTCATAAGGAATGAGAGATTTAAATATTACAAATTTTATTTTTCACAAAAATCTAATTTTCATGAGATGAAATAATAAAAAAATATTTAATGAATTTATGATATTATTTAACTTGTAGTTAAATATTTTCTTCTCAATATAATCAAATTTGATTGTTTTAATAATAAAAAAAATTCAAATTTCTATTATTGCACAAATAACACAAAAATGTATCACAGTTGTAAAAGGAAAAAAAAATAATAATTTTGTAAAATATTTATTACAATATATAACTTGAATAATATCTATACAAGCTCGCCAGTACATATAACAAAAATTAAAACTATTTCACTGGCAAAATTTTAAATCAAACATTTAATACATTGTAGCATGCAGTATAAATCATGCCAAACTTAAGAGTTGTACAGGTTCAATTCATTACATCCAGTAAGCATAAATCAATCCATTGAAAACCAAGTAAACATCTAGCTGACAAAGAACCGGCACCCAATATTCTTGGAGTAAAACCCCGCTTTGCATTTATAGGAACCAAAAAAACAACTTTATGTTGCACAAGTTTTTACAATTTTTCAAGCAACAAAAGAAATTTTTTAAGATCAAAATGAACACCATATTACTTATGTCAAGTATAAAAATTACAAAGTCATACATGATACACATTATCACAATTATTGATCCTGATAGCAATAATTAGTTTTTCTTTTAAAATATTTAAGCGAATATTCACACTGCACAAATAGTAGTATATATATATATATATATGTATATATATTAATGTACACCTAGAGCATTTTAAAATGATCAGAAACTTCACTGTCAGCTTTATCCGATACAGGACATGGATATGTTCTATTGTCTTTTCCTTGTTTGGTACAAGGAATATTTGAATGAAAAATTTCTATACTACAGTCTTGCTTCTCAACTTGCAAGTGTGTGTTATGGCCTTGGATCAATTCAAGCAGTGGTTTGGAGCTCACAGAAGCAGGAACTGTCTTTGAGGAGGGACTGCAATTCAAGTCATTTTTGACAGGAATAACTTCAATGGAAACATCCTGCAAACTGCAAGGAGATTTATAAGCTCTGTTAGATAAGGCATTCAATTCAGAACTTATTTCTGTTGGGAAATGCTTTCCAGTGCTTTTTTTCGTAACATTTTGAAAAACAGAAGGACAGCAAGATCGATGGGTAGATGTACAACTATTGCAGAAACTGATAGATCTTGTGACTGATTTCATTTCGCAAGATTGCCTTAGATTTGCAATTTCCTTACAAAAGGGTTGTTTCATGGAATGGCTCTTATCATGTATGTAACTAGTTGGATAACATTTTAAAGTTAATTCTTCAGAATCTGAGCTGCAATCAGTAGGTTTAATCAGACTATCAGCTGAAGGACTTTCATCGATAAAAGTAACACAACATTCTTTGAGCTCATTAAATTGTGTATTGCTTGGCAAGAAATATTTTTCAGATTGAAGAGAAACAGAATCGGCACTTTTCTGGCAATCAAATTCAGCTACTTCTGGGACTGTACTGCTGTGATGTCGTTTCTTGCTACTTTTAGACAATTTTAGACGCAAGGCTGGGTAGTGAGTATTGTCATTAGAAGTTACTTGAGAAAGGGATGTGCAGTCAATTTTATCTACAGAAGCACCAGCTAATTGAAAATATTCATGTAAATTGAAACTAGCTTCAGATTTCCCAAGAGAAACAGTTTCTGTCATAGGATCGGAATTTTGTGCATCGACATGAACTTCTACAGGTGTAACAGCCGAACTGTCCCTGGAAAATAAAAATGTAAGCTATAATTTTAATAAAGAAAAAAATAATGTGAAAAGAAAAGAAAACTAAAAGGCTTGGAAAAGCAGTGCACTAATGGTCACAGCCTCCAATGTTTGTAAAGAATTCATCCTTTCTTAGACTCGATAAAAATTTTTAAGAAATACAAATGTATAGACTACTACTGAATAAAGTAAACAGATATAATGCGCTTGCAGCAATTAATTCAATGATACTGATAAATTAGTAAAACATTTAAGCTTAATTTGTCACAGATAATTTTATTAGAGAAAAAAATTATGATCCTTCGCATTTTATATAAATAATATCCACCCCAGACTGACACATTTTACTGTTGTTTTAGACATTCTGTTAATTGGCATTGAGCATATTATAACACCTATGTTACAGCTCTTTCAAATTTCAATTTATATTGCATCAACCTCAACAACTAAAATCTAGTAAAATAAAGGATGAAATCTTTACCATAAAGTAAAATCAAACGAAACTAAAAAGACTAAAACTAACATTTTACCTGTATCCCAAAATGGACCCAGCTAAAGCCTTCATGCTGGCATCATCAGCCAGAGACATGTTAGTACTGACAGTAGCTGAAGCTGTTTCACTATGACTACTGAGACTAAAGCGTTTGTTAGAAGAAACATCAGCTTGTATTTCCAACCTATAATAATTATATAAAAAATAAATACATAAAACCATCTCAGCAGTTAGTTTGTTACACAAAAATAGTCAATAAAAAATTGCACCAAAATTTTCCTATAATTTCACATTTTTCTGAAATGTGTATTAAAAAAAAATATTAACTTTTTTTTTTTCACATGGAAAAAAAATATTCTTTGAAAGGAAATATGTGTCGCAGAAGAATTGAAACACCATATTGTGATAGTTTTTAAGAGAATTTTTTTTTTAAGCCAGGAAAGTCAGATTATTCTATTCCATATATTTAAAAATAATATTCTAAAAAGGAGTACATGGTCTTCACCTAACTATGCAAAAGGGCCACTGAAATAAAAATGATGGAAAAAAAAATATGGCAATTAACTTACTTTCCAGCTCCTCCCATTAATGATGCACTTGCAATACTTCCTGCAAGAGCCACATTACTTGCACTTTCAGGATCATCTTCTCTGTCTTGGTTCAGTGCTATACGATCCAAGTGACTTCCACTACCCAAACTTAAACTTGCAGACATACCAAGAGATACTTCCCCAATACTAGGATTTACACCTCTTTGACTGGCAGTAGTATCTACACTCGCTCCATCTAAAAAAGGAACAAATTTACTAAATACATTACTTTTTGCCTCAACTTATATTTTGACACTCCAATATGAAAAAGTGTAAGTTAAATTTAAACATTTTCAACATGTAGAAGTGCAGAACCAAACCAACATGTAGTGCAGAACCAAAAAAATATATTAAAAAAAGCAATCAACAAAATTATATTAGAACTGCTTACAAAATAGTTTAATTTAAAATTTATTTTAATGTTAATCACAGGATTATAAATACCTTATATTTAATTATAAAATTATTAGAACAGTCATTTATTACAACTGTTTATAATACATTTTGGAAATTATTTATTAATTATTGCAATATAGCAGTAAAACACCAGCAAACTAAGAGTGTAAGAGTTATGGATAATAATTGAGCACTAAATAAAAAGCTACAGCATCTCTAAGATTATATGAACAAATAATACACAATAAATATATTAATATAACAGGCAGCTCTTAGAAAAAAATATTTATGCATTAATAAGTTTAAATTTTAAATTCTATACTACATACTTGAACTTATGACATCTATTAAAAAATTAATACACACGATATTTTTAACTTTAATAATATTTAAATCCATTAAATTAGCTGAAAATAGATCTTTAAGATGCATAATACAATGATAATCAATTTAATGGCCAAACAACTTTTACAGTCACAAAAAAAATTTATAAGAAAATAGTACTTCGTGGATTTTATAAAATGAATTCAATTTATTTCAAATAATCAAAGCATTGTTTTCAATTTTCTAATTTTACAAATGAAATGAAATTTGTGACACTTTTGGTTTCTCGTTTATAATGAGAAATTATAAATGAGATAATTTCTCGTTTCTCTCCCTAGATATTTAAAAAAACTAAATGCAATAACAGTTTTAAAAAAAAAAATTTTTTTTTTTTTTTAATTGAAGAAAGGTAAATTTTTTTTATTGAATTACATTTCCACAAAATTTCTTTTCAGTAAAAAAAAAACTTGTTAATGATTTATTTTATAAAATTAATTTGACTAACGCAAGCATTTTGACTTTCAGATTTTGAAATATAAAAAAAGAAAAATGTTAGTCTATAATTACGTAGTTATTTTAAAGAAATATTTTTATTTTACAAATTAACAGCAATAATAAATATATAAAATGTTATTTCATAATGTTTAGTGATTATAAAAGAATGAACCCTTATTACTGGAAACAAATGACGTAATAAAAAATGCAAAGTTTTAATTATTATTGTTAATTTCAATAATAGCATTTAAATATAGGCTTTGTTGAAGAGGAAACTGTATAAATACAGGGGTGAAATATTTGTACTTATTTTATAAAAAAATAATTTAAATGTGTTCTGATACAGTAATATTCCAACTCTGGATCTGAAAGAAATAATGACAATGCATGCAAATTCAGTTTATTTTTTAAGTTCAAAGTTTACATTTATGTTTTTTAAAAAAAGCTGTATTTGATGATGAAACTTTATTTTTTTTCCTTTGTTATACTCTCTTCAATTTAAGTCATTTCTGAAAGAGTTGCATTCATTCCTTTTCACATTTCAACGTTGATTTGTTACCTGGTTAATGTAATTCAAGTTGTTAAAATTATAGCAATAAATACTTTTAACATTAATTTTATATTTAGAATTTTTAAAAAGAAACTATATAGTAAACTTTCAGTAAAAAATACTTTGTAATCAATTTCAATACAAAATTCATTTGTATGGTAAATTAAAATGACTTGACCACTGATATCAATTTGAAGAAGTTGAGCTTTGAACTTTATAGACATAATATATTTTATCAATAACCTGGAAGAAACTGAATTTAAAATGTTTTAACTAGATTTAATTGCAAAACATTATACTATACACAAGAATATTATATTAAGCTAATTTTACTAAATTAATCATGTTTTTTTTTTTAATTTATAAGTTAATATCTTCCGTCTGAATTATTTACAATCTTTTGAAGCAAGGCATAACTTTATCAAAAAATAAAATTATAATTTTTTCAATTTTCCAAACAAATAAATGATTTCACAGAATTATTCTCTATTTTATAAATTTTAATATTTATAAAAAATTAAAATATTACAGTAAACATAAGATTAATAAGAATCCATCTTCCAAATACAAAGAAAAACTAATATTTTTTTATATTGATAAATTTATAGAAGAATCAATATTAATTGTAATAATTGATTAATGTAAAAAATTAATAATTGATTTAACGTAAAAAAATTTTAAAAAATCAATCAGATAAACAGATTCTCATTTATTCTACAATATTTTGATTACCATAATTGCCAGCAGATGGATTATTCCCCATTCCAATTTCATTTTCCTCGTCAAATTCAATTCTCACACCAGAAGCTGATGTAGATACACCACAACCACCAGATCGACAAAGTGATACAGGTACCACACCATATACATAAGCAAGTAGAATCGGTACACCAATACCTATAAAAAAATAATCAGGAGACAAATAATATTAATACCAGAATATATTTTCAGAAATATTAAGAATTCATTAGTAAAAACTTCTTTTCCTTTTATTATATCTTCATGTTTATATATAATCTCATAGTACTTTTATTTTCGAAAAATATATCTATTTTGATTTTACATGCATAATTTTGAAAAGTAAAAATTTAATTAGATATTTTGATTAAACTATTCTAAAAAATTGAATATTTGGATTACTTACCTACAGCAATACCAGCTAAAATTGGAGATACAACAACTGAGCCAACAACACCAGCAGTAACAATGAGATTTCTACTATGTTTATTGTGGTTTTGAAATGGTCTAGAATATTTTGCGTGTAACTAAAAAAAATCAACAAAATTCAATAATTTATACATCAGCCATTTTAATAAAATAAAATTTAACATGTTACATTTCACACTTTTTACATGTTAAAGATACAAAACTTTATTTGTAATTATTTTTTTATATATATTTATACTTTAATAAGACACAAATCATCCTACAAAATAAAATGCAACACTTTTTTATTTTCAAGAGACAACCGAACAGAATATATTATAGTAAATCTCCCATATATAACTAGACGAAAAAATTGCAACCTATACTAATACTTACTGACTTATACCGATAAACAGTCCTGTATAACGCATAAGATAAATTTAACATTTTCACATAGTTTTTGATTTTTTTGTTTAGAAAACAAATGTATAAGCTTACCCGTTGTTTATATAGGAACAGTGTAGCTGGCAGTTTAAAAAAAGGAACACTTTATAAAAAAAAATAATACATACACATTTAAAGAGGAAAGATAAGAGAAAATAATTTTATTCAACTTTTAATAAAAATAAAAATATGCACTTCACTATTTAAGATTTATTCGTTATCCAAAGTATCAACAAATAAGTTTCAACGATGCTGTCTTGTTAATATTAATTGTATAGATTCATCTCTAGAATTATCCATAGTTTCATTTTGAATGTTAGCGTTATTTTAAAAATAGTTCATACTACTTAATAATAGTCCATAACTTTTGTTGAAAATATGAGGATAGGCAATCATTCAATTTTCTTTAAATTCTTTAAACCGCTCTATTGACAGATAAATTTTTACAAAATGTGCTACAATCACTTTAATTATTTATAACTCTTTATTTATATATTTTATAGTGAAAGGTTGCTTTGGTCCATTAAAAGTCTGGATTGCGTGTTTTCCTCCTCATTACTAGAATAAGCGAGAATTAACTCATACTGTCCCCCTGAGGGGGGGGGAAATACGATGATCATTACTAGAACAAAAACAATTTAATTCGATTTCATCAAATATCTTTATTGCAGTTAATAAATTAGGTAATATCTGTCTTATTCATATAAAAAAAAACCTATCCACCAATATTTTGTCCAGCAGTTATTACTTGATTTACATTCATTTCTGATGGAGTTAAGATATTTTGCCTTAATAACAACACCTGCCAATAACTTTTTTTCCAACCGGTGTAGAGGGTCAAAGACTTCAGTTCTTAAAGAGATATGTTTATTATTTCTACGCAATTTAATATTGAAAACTCTTTTCAAATTTGGAAAAACTTGCATTTGAATTACAATCAGTTTTTTCTAAAATCATTTCAAATGTACAAAGTAAATAAAAAGTTTTAAATGTTTGTATTAACACTTTGTCCAGTGGTTGAAAAACTGATGTTGCGTTGAAGGGCAGACAAACCATTTTAACATTAGGATGATTTAAATTTATAGAATGGTCTGGCACATTATCCATCAGTAACAAAACTTTAAAACTAATATTTTTTCATTGCTGATTTTTCTGCATTTTTTATTACACATGGAATTAATGCACAATTAACATCGGCTTAGTTACATGTTCTTTAGCTTTTTCTTTTTTCTTCATTTTTTACAATATATGTCCTGCCAGACATTTTTTTCCAATACAGAATAAATTCATCAATGCCAAGGACTTTTTCTGCTATATAATTGCCTTCCTCCACAATTTTGGAAAATATTTTAGGAAATCTTTGAGCTGCTTCTTTATCAGCTGATGCATTTTCTCCAACTATTCTCATAAAATATCTTCTCCAATCTGTCCTGACTTTAAATTTGGATTTATGAAATTCATTAGATGAAACGCTCTCAGAATCTTTAAAATGTTGGCTACATCATGGCTCATGGAAAGGTAATGAGGAGTGTGACATACTTGAACTTATGCAAATTTGATAATGTATGCCCAGCATAAAGTGATTTCCTATTATTATGTGAAATTTACCATCAGTATTGCACAGAAGTCTACTATAATTTAGAGATTGCTTAAAATTTTGCTTTTTAACAATTAAGTCTAAGATTATTAAAAAATTTCAAAGGAAATTTTTAAAAATTCATTTACTACCTTGCACTTTCTAATATAAATACAAAAATATTTTTTAAACATAAAATTTGTATTCTTTTAACGAAATAATAAATTTAATTTATTTATCAAACAAAATTTAATTAATACTTTAATATATTTTACAAAACCTTGTTTCTCATAAAAATAATGCATACCTTACGACCAACCCAGACAGGAATTCCAATAATAATGGCAGGTACAGCAATTCCAGCAATTAATGCAATACCAACAGGAGCACCAACAAGCATACCAAGTTGCCACATAATTTTTTTCTTTCGACTCCAAGGTTTTTTACCCCAAAAAGTACAACCAGATGGACTAAAAAAAATTATCTGATTATTTCATCGTAATAATTACACTAAAATGCCTTTTATAAGTTTCATCTTAAAAAAATAACTTATATAAATAGGTACAATATTAGGATACCGAAAAAAATTAAACTAATCATTTAACAAAAAAAATTAATCTAATCATTTAACGAAAAAAATATTTTTTTTAGTTAATGAAATCATAAAATTCCAACAGTTAATAATAAAAAAAATTGTTTTATTTCAATAAAGGTTTGATTAATTTCTAGATTTATAGAAATCAATATGGATGTTTAGTTTACTTTTCATGAGGTGTACATTATTATTAAAGAGAATATAAAATCATTAAAATAAATCAGCAATTAAAACAGAATTAAATGCAAATCTATATTATCGTAAAATTTACAAAGAAAGAACCTATGAGATGCATATGCATATCCAGATTTATATTCAAAGTAATAAACATTTAAACCATCAAAATGCAAGGCTATATTTTACCTTTTCTTCAATTATAAAAAATTAGGTTTTTTTAAAAATCAAATACATTGATTGCATTCTTTTAGAATCATTTCTTGAAATTTCCAGATATGAAAGGAAATTGCTAGTTCAAAAGTTAGATTAATAGTTCTTAGAATAAGAAAGTATTCATTTAAACAGTTGAGAAGTTCAATGAATAGTTAGCATGAAAGACAAATTCATCATAAGGGATCAATTTTCACAGCTGTTTTTATGTCAATAAAGAAATGAGGAAATAATGTTAATAAATACTAAAAATAGAATTTTAATATGTTATAATGATCCGAAAGGAACTTGTATTACCTATTAAAAAATTTAATTTGTGCTCTAAATTTTCTTCTTCCTGTTATTAAGAAAATCAAAAAATTCTTTTAAAAAATTGAATAATTATAAAAATGATTCAATAAATTTACAGAATCGAAAATATGAATCCTTTTAACACTTAAACTTTTAATTACATTTATTTACAAGAACCATAATGTTTAAGATTCAAAGCTATAATATATGACATTTTGCAAAGCTATTTACTTTGTTTCCATGTAATATCATTCATAAATATATTAAGACACTTTTATGAATATATATTTATAAGGTAAGATTTTATTTTGATACATCCTCAGTTTTGGCTATTTTTATCACTATATTATAATGCTATTTAGATAACTCAAATTTTTAATTATTAATATCAATGTGAAAAATTTAGGAAATGGAAGAAACAGAGGAAAATTACAGAATATTAACTTGAAAAAAAATTTAACAAAATCAAAAGTCTTCATTGAGAGAAAATGAAGCACATAAGAGGGTCATTTAAAAATTGGGTCATTAAAAAAAATTACAAATAAAAACTACTAAAAAATTATAATTAGTTACTCCAAAAAGATAAAATAGTAAATTTTATAATAAAAAAAAGCAAAGGAATTCGATTTTTAAAATTCACAATTTAATGGCCTTTTCTCAAAACATACGAAAAGAAACGACAGTATAAAGCAATAGGCATATTTATTTCTTCTATCGGCATATTTATTTTCTTAATTGGCAAACACTAAATCTGCAAAATGATATCAACTATCTTTTTTTAATGAGCTCAGTATTATAAAGGAAATATAGCAAAGATAAAAAATCTCCAGACAAAAAAAATTTAAAAATTTCGAACAAAAAGAAAGATTTCTTGGTTACTCACAGATGACTCACTCATCTGGTCATTAGACATAGGTAGTTCGCTTAATATAAGTAGAAATGGAAAAATTAACAGATAAAAGAAGTGGAAATTGAAAGTATATTTAATATAAAATCATTTGTCAATCAAAGCAGCCAAATAATAGTTTATGAATAGGATTATTTATATAAATAAAGAAAATTGTTAACAAAATTAAAAATTTACCTCAGATAATGCAAGTCAGATATCTCTTTCATACATAACCAGCAGAACTCTGTACCACAAACACTACATGTCATGTGATTGCATGAACCATCATCCATTTTTATAATCAAAACTTTACAACATGGACAAGGTTTGATATCATCTCCAGCTATATGGAAGAAAAAAAAAATTTTTTTTGAGAAACTTTACATTAATTTTGAGATATGAAATTAAATTAATCTAATATAGTAAACCTCATTAAACACATTATGTGAAATAGATAACTTCATCTAGGTTCTAACATCAGTTAAAATTTTAATAGTAATAATTCAGAATTATAAAAATAAATAGTTAAATCAGGGAAATTACAAACAGAAAATTATTTTTAACTGCTGATTTATAATATCAATAAAAATAAAATCTTGAACTCATAATTATGTGAAAAAAGAATCTAAAGCTGCTTGTTTTCTTATAATTTTCTATTCATTTGAAACTAATATACTAAATACATTTCATTCATGCAGTCAAAATTTGATTGTTCACATATATAGATATATTTTCTCTTTCTCTCTCTCTCTCTCTCTCTATATATATATATATTGATTGTTCCCATATCACATATATTTATATATTTCCATCATATCATCTATATTTTTGGACTAAAAAATTCTATATAGGAAAAACAAATTATGTAAAGTCTTCAAATGTGCATTATAATTAGATATGGTTTAACAAGGGGAAAAGAAGAAAAAAAAAAAAAAAAAAGGGCAATATTACATAATGTTGCATTTTTAATTTATTACTTAAAAATCAATATTCAAAACTGCCATTTCTCTAACTTTAGATATTGAATAATCACCATGAAATTATAAAATAATAAAATATCCAAATCTTTATTGATTAAAAATACAAAGGCCACTATCGTGAACTATGATTAAATTTTGTAGAATAGAAATGAATTAATGAAAGGATAAAATGAGATATGAACTACAACAAATAACAAAAGATTTATGTTATGTGCAAAATAGTTAAAATCTCTAAGTTGGTGAGGTATATTACTGCTAATTCTGCCTTACTTCTTAGTCAGAACTTTATCAAAAGAACTTGATCATTTATCTCCCATTAATATTGCACTTGATCATATCAGTACATTCAGCAATTACAGAGATCATTAACAGTTGGTTTACTTTCTTTAAAACCTATTCTATTAATTCCTTTCTATTCTACAAAATTTAATCATAGTTTACAACAATGGAAAATAACCTTCCCAAAAGAAGAGTGTATACAGGGGAGGGAAGATGTAACATATTTCTTACAGAAAAATTTTAACTCCATTAAGTCAAGGAAAAATAAATAGTATGGAAGAATTTCTTCATGAACATAACTTTTATTCTTATTAGATTCAAAATAATTAGTCTGGAATTTACAATCTCAAATATCAAATCTTTTAAAACTATTTTTTTTTTTTTTTTTTTTAGCGGCTGTAAGATATTTTTTGGCTATTATCAAAACACAAGTAAAAAAGCACCTTTAAATTTCTTTAAGTATTTGTATTTATTTGTTTTATCTTGATACAACTTCGTTATTAGTAATTAACAATATTTTGAAATTTTGTTCATTAAAAAAAGTATTTTATTAATGTATTACTAATAAATTGAATAAAATATTAAAATTACTATAATAATTAATGATAAAATTCAAGTAGGTGCAACTAAAATTTTTTTCTAATTCAGCAAGGGTAGTCACATGTAAAAAGCTCAAGTACTTCTGGTTTACGGATTTACAGATTGTTGTTAAAACAATCATAAATTTCTATTGTGCTGTTTTTATTTAAATGTAAACTTGCCATTGGAAATGAAAATATTATGAGTCAAATGAATACGACTTACTTTGAACTATAGAGTCCTGGCTAAAGGATACAGATGATGCACGTGGATTTGCATAATGGTGCGCTCTTTGGGCACGTGCTGCATCACAGGTTTGATTTGGATGCCACTCTTGCTTACAGTGATAGCAAAAGAAAGTATTACAACCTGGTCTTTCACATTTCAATTTAGGACAGCCAGCACATCCTCTGGCAATTACAGCGTACCTGAAGTACCAACATATAAACTTACTCAAGTTACTTTTGAACTTAGTAGTAGAAACCATTTTAATATTTTGATATAATAATTATTAAAGCAATATACAGTCTAAAAAAAGCATATAATAAACATCTTTGACATTAGTACTTTCTTTTAATTTAACTACAAAATTATAATTCATTTAAATGTTACTTAAGAAGTTTACATTAAATAATAAAAAAGGACCAAATAGCTATTGTCTTCATATAGGTAAACACCCAAGAAATAAAAGGTTGAACAAATTTTTAATTTCAAAACAAATATTTTATTTGTAATGAAATATTTCAAAATAGAAATAAAAAGTAAGTACACATAAAAATGAAAGGCTGTTATATTGAATAATATAAAACACTTCATATAATTATAGCAACAATTCAAAATTATAGAAAAAATATTTATATCTTATCATTCTTATTCATACAATAAACATAACTGAGAATTCTTTAAAATTATAAAATATGCTCATAAATGAATAAAAATAACTATAATACATATAACATATGTTCCAAAATTTTTTAAAGACAAAATCAGTAAACTTCACTGTGTTCAATCACCAAAAAACACTTTTTATCTACTTATTTCTTAATTATTGTAAAAAAATTTCCATCCTATAGATTGAAAGTTTAAATAATTCCACCAAGATTGTTATGAGACAAAATTATTATGGGAATAATGATTAGATAACTTCTTAAATTTGAATACACAATAAATTTTATTAATAAATTTTTCTTTTTCTTGTGCAGATAATAAATTTCTCTTTTTCTTGTGCTTATAATGATTTACTTTACTTATAAGTTTTGTTTAAAAATATATATTCAACAAATCATATAATTTTTGTATACAATTATAGCAATGATGTATTAAAAAAAATCCATTTAATATTCTTTCTTATTGTTTAGTCCGATAAAATAAAAATTGAGTCTTTAAATAAATAAATACATTAAAATAAACATGAAAAAAATGAGTTAATTAAAGTCATATAATAAAGATTTTAAAAGTGAATTACAAATAACAAATACAAATAAGAATACTTGAAGGTCTTGGATGTTATTCCCTATTTAAAATTGTTTTCACAGATTATTTTTAACTAAAAGCTTGGACTATCAAAAATTGAAGTATTTAATTTAATTAAAAAAATAACTAATAAGATTTTTAACAGTGTGCTAAATAAGAAAAATAATGAATTCAGTAAAAAATTTAGGTCTCTTAAGTATTATAATTTTAAATTAGAAAAATAAAACATTTGAATGCTGAGAAAATATGCCTGATAATAAATCTCATTATTCAACAATTTCATATTAATAAACATGGATGATATAGTGTTCTAATTTTGTAAGCGTATGATTACAAAACACAAATATCCATAAATAAAAAAATAATATTTTGTAATTGATTTTTGTTATATAATAAATATTTATACTACTAACCCACAATCTGGAGCTGGACACCATCTTGCATCGGGTTCTGTAATCAAAACTCTTCTGAGCATAAAAGATTCATATTTTCCAAGAAGAATATCATCATTAATAATCAGACATATATCACTTGGATGAATTGGTTCAGTGCATTCAGGACAAGATATATTTACTCTGCAAGAAACAATTTGTCATAATTTAGTTTACTTAAAAAATACTAGTCAAAAATAAAGAAAATAACATAAATTTTTTTCAACTCACCTACTCTCTGTTATTTCTATTTTTAAGTACTGCTGGAGGCATTGAAAGCAAGCACGATGACTGCAAGATCTTAATTCAGGAAAGCTCTGGCGCGGTAGCTCGAATAGACAGAGCGGGCATTCCAAAAATTCTTTAACTTTTTTCAAACCATCTTGAGATGTCTCTTTACTTTCAATATTAATATTTCTAAAGGATTCGGCACTAGCAGAAGATGGACCAGCTGAAGGAAAACGATTTGTATCTCGAGTATTTTGCTGTTGAGTCTGAAGGAAAAAATACTTAAAATGTTTTTTTTTTTTTTTTTTTTACCACCTACAATTCAAATTTAAGTGAATTAAATGATTAATTATGAAATTAGATGAAAAAAAGCCTAAAAAAATTTTGAAATTGAAGAAATGTTCTTACATATTTATGCAATATGATACAATCTACATAATGAAATAATTTTTAATACAAAAAAACCAAATTTTCAAGCAAAAAAATTAAAATCATAAAATTAGACAACATCAAGTCAACACAAAATTTTTTTGATTAAGTGTAATTATATGTTATGGTACACTCATGTACACACATACATTGTTGTAGATACATATAGCATAAAAAAAAAACTAACTAAATCAAAATGAACACATATAATCATTTAATTAAAATATTGGACAATTCTGATTTAAATATTTTGTTTTGTTTTCAACCAGGAAATAAATTTTTAAAATTTTTTATAATAATTTCATTATCATAAATAAAAAGTTTCAGTTTTTCAAGACCTGCAAAATTTCCAAACAAAAACTGTGAGAAAATTTTCCTTGAGGGAACATTCTAAGAGTATTACTTACATTATTAAAATAACAATCATACAGGCATTGTTGAATTAAAAAGTTAAATACAAGAAAATGAATGATGAGGGATCGATAGATCTAAGTCAAATTACAATAACAATCTCTTATTATATCATTTTATTTCATTATCTTTTAAAAATTACATCAAAATCATTTGTTATACTATGCTTTTTCCCCACTTTACATTATATCCAACATATCAATTTATTCAAACATTCCCTTCTTTTTTCTTTTTTTTTTGAATGTTTTTAAATGCATAACAATAATTAATTTTTTAATTAATAAGAAAATCAAGAGATAATAGTAAAAATCTTATTAAAAAAACACCAAAATCAAAGACTTATTAAACAGTACTGCAAAATATAAGCAAGAAATTACGGAATTATGAAATTAATTCATAGCTTAATTTTATAATAAAAAATTTAAACAAAATGTCATAACTTATAGAACATACTTATACTTATAAACTAAATACCACTATAGAAACTCTTTAATAATTGTATATACATACATAGCTTTGTTATATAAAATTTTCAAATATACTTCAAAATGAATTCCAAAATTTGTGAGCGTTAAAATTTTTTAATGCTAAGGTTCCTTTCCACCATAATATGAAACAGTGAGATAACAGAGATGAAAAAATTTTCACATTGTTTCAACAGAAATCACTTTTAAGCCAAGCAAAACTCTACTTTCTTATAATGATGCAGATTGTTTACAAAATATGAAATTAATAGGAACCAAACTTATTTCCTTTAAAAAATAAGTGAATATATATATATATAAATGAATTGAATTTGAATGCATGAATATAATAACCATATAAAATAAGCTTGAAATAACCATTCCAGTTATGACTTTTATAAGAAAAGCATTCGTTTTATCTATTGCCTTAAAATTCACATGGTACTAATAAGTTACAAAAATGCTAAAAAATGCATTAGAACAAGGTTTTTACAACATTTAATGTCATTTTACTTTGAATTTAAATACTTTCTTTGTGAAAATGGTGAAAACAAACTTGTTGGTGGAATATTTTTATCAGTTAATTACGATTAATTATGAATTTATTAAAGACATTATGAAAGATATTTCAGCAAAATATTTCAAATATACAACATGAGTAATAAGATGATAAAAAAGAATTAATTTAACAGCTTACCTTAAATTACCTTTACTTTAAATTTAACAGCATTTTACAGCTTTAATTATTGTTTATCACTTTAATACTCTTGCAGGTTATACATATAAAATTTATGTGTATATGTATTTATATGTTTATATGTATTTATATGTATAAAATTTATATGTATACATGCATTTAAGATTTTTAATTAAAATATAATTATGCTGTAAATATTAGCCTTATTTTTCTTTAACTTATTTTAAAAATAAAGAATTTGACATATTCTTGCCTATAATGTTCTGCATTTTGTAATAATCAAATTAATAAATCTTGATTATAAATAGTAAACTTTTTTGAACATCAGAATTTAATACTTTTGTTTAAAATAAAAATTACTGACAAGCAGATATACCAGATTTTGATTTCAATAAAAAGTACTTGGAAAATTTTGCTTTATAATAACTCTTTACATTTAGCAATTTTTTCAAATTTTCATTAGACATCAATAAATAAAGCGAAGTTTAAGCTCCTCTCCCCCCCCAAAATTATCGTCTATATTGCTACATGGAATTGTAAGAATTAAAAATTCTTCTACATTTAGAAAAATACTCCACTCTATCAATATAGATACTCTTAAATTTTCTGCTTGAGAATTGTTAAATTTATTTTCTAATTTATCTGAAGCATTTTAAAATTTGAAATTAAAAGAAGTCATTGAACGGAGACAAGCTTTTCCATTTCATTCTATTTTTGTTGATTAGGTAATGGTAATCCTTTTAATCCATCAGTTTTGCAAATAGATAAAAAAAATGCAGATTTTATTTTTTGCATGGATAAATGTAATGTAATAATGTGGAAAGCTTAATAATATAAAGTGGAAAGTTTCAGTTTAAGACAATGTTAACTACAATGTCCTGTCTGTTTCGTAAGAAATAGACAGAAAAAATTGGAAGCTTTGGAAATACAAACAAGATTTAACTGAACCTATTTCCAAAAATACAGTGAATTACAAATTACAGTGGTAAAATGTATCTTGCCATTCATTGACTTCATGTAACAAAGCATAGAGAGTTAAAAGTTGGACAACTCAAGGATTTTAAACATTTATAATGAAATTTTAGCACCAAATATTAATAATATTCACAAATTTTTAATGTTTAAATACTACAACGTTTGCAAAGAGTTGAATTTAGCAAGCAAGACTTAGTAAAAAAAAAATTGCAAACTATTATGATAAGGTTAAATATTTACCTTAACAGGTATTCCAGATCCAAATCCAATGGAACTGCTCTCAGAACGCCTATCATTATCAAAATTTGATGAACAGCGTTGACCAGTAGTCCTATGTGTGTATGCAGTTATATTGAATAATCGAGCTAATGAAAAACGACTTAATCCATGCTTTTTATTTGTGTTAGAACTACTGAAGCTTGAAGATGAACCTGCCATTTTGTTAATATATATAACAACTATTATATTTTACCTGTAAATAAAAAGGATTAAAAGCATTGATAAAAACAAAAACAAAATATTGTTTAAGAAATTAACAAATAGTTGAAAACTAATTTTTTTAATAAATTAGTTCGGTCAAATTGCAAAATAGTAGCAATTGGGATTTGGTGACTTTTTGCGGCACCAAATGTGATAACCATTAGCATAGTTTGCAATTCACTTACAGTTGCAACCCTTTACTTGGCAGACTTTGACACCAAATCCTAACGACCCCTGTTCTACGATTTTAATATTAGTTCAAATCTCTAAAATGTTTATATACCTTAAACAAAACCAAAATATATTAAGAACTACACAGAAAATAATTAATGAACCTAACTATTTAAAAGCATTTACAGTGATACAATAAATAATCATAAACCTGATATAGAAATATTTAAGAAAATGCAATAAAAAAATAACTGAACAATGCTTTAAACAAAGTAACAAAATTAGAAAATTTATAAACTAAAAACTACATGTTTTTATAAAAAGTTTGTGAACTTCAAACAAAGAAACAGAATAGGTAAAAGTTTTACATAAAACCAGAAGAAAAAAAAAAGAAAATTTGGTAAATTATTAGAAAAATGTAAATAAAAACTGATACCATAATAAAGCATTACTTTCTTTTGCAGTAAAAATGTATTACTTTTTATAGCCACAAAAAAATTACAAAACGATATTGCGTGTGTTTATATAAAAAAAAAAAAAATATTTAAGAAATCATTAATAGAGATATTACTTGTGAGCATAACTATTTGATATTCAATTGGTTCCATTTTGAATGATAAAAAGGAAAATAATGTGATCAACAAAAAGGAAATAGCCATAGCATTAGATACTACTGAAAAATTGGTCATGTTAATAATTCTTAGATTCTGGAGTTATTTTGACAATACCAAACAGTATTTTAAAATATTAATATTGCAATTTTTTCTCATTTCAATTCCTAACCATTTCTCTTAAATCATAATTTTTTTCAAAATAAATATCCTTTGGCATGGTAAAACCCCTAATATTTTAATAAAACTATAAAAATGCTATAAAAACTATAATTGTTTTTCACTAACCAATAAACATGAGATTTTAAAAAATTCCAAATAGCAAAATACAATGATGTACACCTTTCTGCAACTAAAAACATTCTGCACTAAATTACATGAACAAAAAGTTTGATTGTACACACAACAAAATGGGGAACCCCCATTTTTAGATTCGAATAAATGGAATTCAGAATGGAATGGAATTAAAAAATTACAAATACAAGCAGCAATGTTACCAAGTGAATGGAATTAAAAAATGACTGCAATTTTTTTTTTTTTCAATCCCATACTTTAAAAACCACGTAAAAGTGAAATTATGTAAACAAAAGAACCTTCTAAATCAGGGGATATGTCTATAATGTTCATATGTTGGTAAAAATCTTTTTTGTAAGAAAATCGCGAACTGCCAATTTAAAAAGACATTTCAGATACTTTTTGAATAATTATTACAGAATAACTATATATTGACAAAGCGATTTTCATCAAACCTATATAGAGAAAAACAGCATATCTAACATGCAAGTTAAAAAACTCAATACACAAAGGCTGAACATTTTTGCATTTTAACAAGATAAAAAAAATAACACTTGTAATTATTAAAGGAAATTAGAAAATTTACGATAAAATTTAATTAGTGATATATAAAAAAGCAAATTTTATTAATATAGCTTTATATGATATAGCAATAAATAAAACTTGAAAAAAAAATATATCCAAAATATTTTGTACTAAATAATTTCTGAAAATTTAACAAATGTAATGGACAGTTAAAAACTAATAGACAAATCTAAAAGATTATGTAAAATAAGATCACCATAGTAATAAGATTCCTTTATACAGATTAATTTTACTGATTGTATTTCAAAAATAATATTTAAAACAGCAGACATAACTGTACAGATGGCAACGTGTTTTTAATTTTTAGAATAAATATAAAATTTTCTTTTTATGAAGTTCATGAAATCTTACTATAAAAAAATCATCAACTTGAATTTAAAAAAAAAAACAGCAACAGAAAAAATATTTAAAAAAAAAAATTTATAAATAGCATTAAAATAATAAAGGAGAATGGTAATCATTTCATAACATAAAAAGTTTATATCTTTTAAAACATCACCAATTTTGATTAATGATTTTTATATAAATAATTTCATATAAATTTAACAATTATATATTACAAAAACAAATTAATATGTATGATTATCTGATAAAAATTATCAAAGCATGTAAAGATTTTCAGAATTGTTATGTATGTAATTATCAATTTTTTAAATAACTTGAAATTATAAAAACAATTAATAGTGTATTTTTAGTGTTAAAATAATAAATCGCTTTCTTTTTTATATGCCCATTAAAAATAGGAAGCAAAATAAGTTAATATTTTAATGAAGTAGTATGTACATAATAACCAAATTATTTTTCGAACACACTTCACGAGAGGGAAAAAAAAATGTAAATTTATTAAAAATTTTATTTTATTTAAATTATTTGTTTTATTTTAATTTATTTATGATTATTTATTTATTAAATTTTTTATTTAACATTATTTATGAAAAATAATTTTAAATTATCAACTATAAATCATGCATCACAGAAAGGCAAGTGATGAAGCCTGTTAAAAATATTCGACATTAAATGAAAATACCTACATACCTGCACATTTCACTGCATAATCATAATTTAATATAAAGTATACAAATGATTTTCATTTTTTCTTTTACAGATATTGTGCTTTTTTAATAATAAACACAAAATACAAAACAATATAAATATAGTAAATTAAAAAGAATAACATATTTTATATTGCATTTTATTTACTTGAACAAATGTATATTCATTAAACATTTAATATGATTTTTCTTTTAAACCTTTTAAAAAGGGGGGATAATAGCAGATCCCAGCAAATCTGAAGACACCTTGCAATGCAAACAACCCTATTTATATATACAATTCTAAATTAAGCATTGCTTTATACTCATGATGCAAGTTGAAATCTGTTCAAAATCTGATTTCTTAAATTTCATTTATTTAATAACACGAAAAAAAATTTATGAAAATAATAATGAACAAAAATAAATATTAATCTCTACCTTTTGGCAACTGCAATATCACTATGATTATATTTAATTCAAGGATTAGTTTAAAATTGGCATTTTATTCATTTTATGTCTGATTCACTCATAAGTGAAAAAAATTTCAAGATCTGTTAATATTTTTAATAATAATAAAATATATTTATAAATGTTCACTTGTTTTGAAAGTATCTGGTAATATAGGTTTAAAGAATAACTTCTTTAAATGTGAAAGGAATAAAGTTAGAAACATTTTTAGTATCAAATTTCTACATATTTGTTTGTTTGTTTACATTAACAGAAATTAGTTTCTTGAATATTAAACAATGTATAGGTTGAGATATTTATTTCTTGTTAATACTATGAAATGATAATCTTATAAATTTTCATTAAAACAGTTATAATTTGTTGATCTAGTTATTTAACAACACGATCATGAGCAATCAATCGGAGGTGGTAGCATTCTATTTGAGATATGACAACGTCATAATAATACCAGAATTGATTCTTAAATGTATGTACATATATTTCATTTATGTAAAATGAAAACAATATAGTTTCGAATAGAAACTTACCAGATGAAAAGTCAAAAGTGTACATATCAAGATAGTTATCAATTTTTAATACGAAACTAACAAATCCTCCTGGTGAAAACAATTTGTAACATATATTTTAAGCCTAATAGAAAAAATTTCATTTTCAGTTCTCATTACATCAACTACTGCTATTTTTAGAAATGTTTTAATTACGTCATAAAATGATGGTCAAAATGAATGTAAATATGTTCTTCATTGACCCTGGGTCAACTAAACGTCACTTTTGAGTTCGGGGAAAAACATCTCAAGCTTCCTTCCAAAATCACATACCATCCATATTCGTCACCCAATAACAGAATAACACTGATGTAGTGATTGTAGTAGTAGTTTTTCTAGTGATTTTAAATAATCAATAACCTGACAATGGCTGTATACTGATGATATTAATAAGAAGTAAAATATAAATAAATGGCTTTAAAATTACTCGAGGAATACAAAATGTAACTTACCATAGCTAATTGCAGTTTAATAGTTCGTTCTTAGAAATCTTCCTTTAAAAACTAAAACAGTATCAGAGTTTCACAAATAACTTGCAAGTGTAATTCAATTACGTAAAGGAAAATGTCATGAGAATATGCATCTGTTAGTCATTTTTTAAATTATCTTTTCCAAAAGTAAAAACACTATCCACTATCTGATAGCGAAGTACCTTATCTTTTTGACGTAATGGATACAAATTTCTATTTTGTGATTTTTCGGTTTCACTGTTACCTTCACTGTTGCGTTAATTTCCTAGAACCGTCGCATGTGCTTAAGTTGTTTAGTTAAGTGTGTATAAACTTGAAGCTAGTTTCGAAGGATATCATTGAGAATTACAAAAATGTAAGTTTCTAAGAAACGCATATTCTCAGAAAAAACATGGGGAATGTTTCTAGATCTCTAATTGTATATATTAACTTTAGATTTATATGTGTCATGCGATATTATAAAAGTAATGTTTACAACCTTATCACAATTCTAGTGTTTTCGTTCCGAGTATGCATGAAATTTTTTTATTAACTGCAAATTTCTTTCTTCATATGTAATCTATTATTAATATTTTTCTAACAAATTTAGACAAATAGAGAATATTAGTAATCAATAAAGCACATTCTGTTTGTATAATTTTGCTTATAACACTAGACATACTCTTTTGTGAGGTGCTGGTTTAATTTTAGCGATTTTTCTCATTTAAGGGGATAAATAGATGCAGATCATTGCTTTGCAAACTTCTACTTAATGGAGATGTTATCATTAGTACGAGTATTATAAATGTGTAACACTTAGGTTCAAAAAGAAACTATTCTTAAACATCAGAACACTGATTTAAAATATATATTACGTCATGAGTCAATGAACTTTTAATAATATAAGCATGTTTTTTGTTTTTTTTACATTAGACATAAATAAATAATGAAAGACTATATTTTAGCAATATTTCAAATTATTAAATCTATTGAAAGAGACAGCAATAGTGATGGGACTTTTCATTTTATGATGTAGTCCATATTGTATTTAAGTTATGAAGCAAATGTTATTCACTATAGTTCAAGTATATCAACTATGAATAGATATATTGTATATACAATTTTATGAATGACTTTTATCTTCAACATTTTTGTTGATGCTATGGATCTCATATTTGGACTTGTTCAAATGCTGTACAAAAAATGTTAAACTTGCACTTTTGGTGTAAAAGTTCATTAGTTAAATTTCTCCTGATTTTAGTGTATAAAAGTTTGAGGTACTAGATTTTACACAATATTCACAAAATAAATCTTGCTATCGTTAGTGAGTCATTGACAATGATTGGAAAGATAAAAATTAGATATTGCTAAGTAACTATAGGTTCAGAGTGAAATGCCTGGCACATCTGTAGTAAGAAGGGCTTTGACTTCAATGATTTTCCATTGTTATTGCATAGCAAGGAAAAGGCAGTGCTTCCTTCCGTACCTTTTTTCATGAAACTGAATGGTGTTTGTGGAAAAATCGATCTTGAGTAATTTTTACAAATTAATATTGCAAAAAGAGTGTTGATAATATTTTTAAAAGAAAATATTGATTGAATGACACATAAATTAAGTAAATAAAATATTTTATAAATAAACAAACTTTTAAAAAAATAACAGTAATAGTTACAAGTTTCATTTGTCAGAAAATTATATCAAAAAATTTGATTTAAAAGAAAAAAAAAATTAAAATTTCTTTCATTAATTATTTTTTTAATGCTAAAGAATGTAAGAAAAATAAAAGTAATGCAAAAATCATTGAATCATTCTTTCAGTGATGTAGTTCTTTAAGTTATAAAATGTAAATCCACTAGTCTATTGCCACCTTCATATATGAAGAGAATTTTTTTAATATTTAATCTGTTTATTCTTATGGATTCATTTCAAAATAAGTTACTTGTATGACAATATGGGATTAGTATTGTACTTATAGATGTGATGTCACATATTATTCTTTTCCAGCTGTTGTTATTCATGATGATCCAGATGAGGAACACCCAATCTTATATTTTCTTTAAGCCAAATTTAATAAAAAGAAATTACCTTGAGACTCATTTCAAATATGTTAAATTAATGATAGTAATAATACAATTAACCAAATAAAATCATTACATATCTAAGATATCATAACAAATTTAAAAAATAGACTTAATAATCTTCAATTTACATTCTTTAAATCATATTTCAGCCAATAAAAATTGTCACTTGGTCATTTAAAATCATTTCTATTATTTCAACATACATTTTTGTTCAATCTCAGCTTGTTATTTTTTCATTTATTAATTTTAATTAATTATAGATGTACAATTACTGTTAGTTATATATTTCTAAACTTTTTTAATTTAGTTATTAACTATTTCTGTCCAACTAATTGTAAAGTTTCTCATAATATTTCATCTATATGGTCTGTTCTTGTATGTGTCCAAAACAAATCGTTTCCTTAAAGATTAACGGAAAAATAACTAAT
Organism: Caerostris darwini; assembly: GCA_021605075.1. Classification (NCBI taxonomy): domain Eukaryota; kingdom Metazoa; phylum Arthropoda; class Arachnida; order Araneae; family Araneidae; genus Caerostris; species Caerostris darwini. The sequence goes on along the minus strand of BPLQ01012172.1, from coordinate 29,269 downwards.
TTATTCGCATAAAAGGTCCATATCAATGATGTTTTATAAAATTATATAAATATTAATATTAATTAAACTTGGCAAATTTTCATTTATGTATGTATTTCATCTAACTGCATTTGTATCAATATATTTTTTGATACAAATGCAGTTAGATGAAATACATACATAAATGAAAATGTGCCAAATTTAATTTCCTCTTTTCTGTCTCTTACTACTTGTCTTGATTGAGGATCATAAAATTTGATATTTACTAAAAAATATGTTTGAAGAACTTCGATTTTGTCTTCTCCTCTTTTTTTCTCTCTCCTATTATGGCTTTTTTATGGCAATTACTTGGACATCTATCCATTTGATAAATGTGAATTGTATTTCAAAAAAAGAAGTCATACATTGCCAACCAAAAGATTTTTTTCCCTCTAAATAGATGTATTAAAGATTGAATTTAATTCAAAGCAAACATATACTGAGGTACCACCATATGTTTTTTGTTTCAGGTTTCATTTTTATTATTCAATTATGTATGATCATTCGTGTTTATATTATCATTATCCTTTATTAATTTTATTGTTCCCATTAATTTACAAATGATCGTTTATTCATCGGTTAGCTTGTAATCAATTTTACTTTATATATATAATTAAGTTTTAAAATTGGGTCTTACTTTTCTTTTTTTCCACGTGATACATCCATTATTGCAAAATATCAATATTTTCTTAATACTCTCATTGATTGCTTTTAGATCTAATAATCTAATAAATAAATGTAAAAAATAATAGTAAATATGTTTTCTGTTCCATTGATCATTCTATGTCTATATATTTAAAAATTTATATATGTGTTTATGTATACCAATATAACTTATTAAATAACACTCAGTCCTAAATGTTTTTTTTGTTTTCATTTATTTATTTATTTATTTATGTATTTTTTTTTTATGTGTTGTGTAATCGAAAATCGGGACGGGAAGGAGTTTCTTGAAATTTAATAGAAAATTTTGGGAATTTTATGATTATGCTCTTTTTTAATGTTTTTTGTGTCTTTCAAATGCTTTATTGTGAAAATTTATTTATAAATAGTTATTCAGAATGATTTCTCTATTATAATTTTCCAAACAATGAATTTACAGATATTTTTTTCTAATAAAATTTTAAAAGTAAATTTTCAGTTATTTATTATTTCTTTTATTAGAAATTAGTATCCAAAATGTTAAAATTATTGTTGTTTCTGAATGGCAAATTAAAGTTCAGTTTCTCTGTTTTATTACTACTTGATTTAATTACTTCCAATAATTTTCTAAGAAACTGAATTTTTAAAGTTAACTAATTATTTCAGAGTGATAAAACTAATGTATCAAAACTTTTTATAGGGATATTTCACAGATTATGCCACAGGATAAAGAAAAGAAAAAGAAGAAATCTGGTGGATTTCAATCAATGAGTAAGTGTGAAATAATGTAAAAAAAATATGAAAATTAACATACAACAGATTGTTCATTATAAGTATTACTTCTGATAACAAGTTTCTTTTTGTTGAATACCTCATATGGAAGGGAAAAAAAGAAAAGAAAATTTAAAAAATTGTCAATAAATATTTTATTAAAGAGTTGAAAAAAAAATTTACTTTTTATTTTTAACTATTTTAAAAGTATTTTTAATAAAATATATTTTATAAAAACTTTTATGTTCATGCCTTATCTTTCTTTTACATTTAGATTTAAGTTATCCTGTCCTTCGAGCTGTTTTGAAAAAGGGATATAAAGTTCCAACACCTATACAAAGAAAGGTAACAAATTTATTTTAAATAAATGTTCTTTGTAAGTTAAACTATAATTAAAATACTTAAAATTAATTGAATGCTATTGTATTCTGAAAATATTAATTTGACTTTGGAAGAAACTTTATTAGAAACTATGCTGAAGCATCAATTTTTTTAATGTAAAATTATTTACATTACAATTTATATAGGGCCAGTGTTGCTACTGGGATTGTAATATAGACTACATTCACCTCTACCATAATGTTAATTTATAATATAGTCTGACAAATAAGCAAGTTTACATTGTAGTCTACTAGGAAGTGGTGGTTCATTATAAGAAGATTTCTGCTGAGATTTGTCAGCTCTTTCAGATAGTTTAGGATCAACATCTTGATAGGGCAATGTTTATTCTTGGAATTTGAATTATCAAACTCATCAACCCTTTGATTAACAGATTGATTAGTCTCATTATCACTCTCCCTAGAAATATGTTTGTCAGTTTTCCCCTTTTTAAGCTAAGTATCGTAAATGCAGACAAGTCTTGTATCCCATTGGGAAACTTGATATAAGCATATTCTGAATTAGTTTTCAGAAATTCAACTTTTTGAACAAGAGGTGCATACTTATTAGCATGGGAAGAATTCCTTGTTAACATTGGATCCTGTTGAGAAAGCGGGTAAATATCGAGTTTCCATTGTAGGACCTTCTGGGATTGGAAAATATGCATCTCCATTAGTGACCTCAAAAGTTCCATGAAGAAAATTATACAGCTTACCATTAACTTTGAAGGCAATATAGTGTTTTTTTGCATCTTTAATAAGCAGTTGAGTATACACACTCTCAAATCCATGGTGCTGAATATTTTGTACTTCAATATTTTTAGAAGAGGATATGCATCAAGCATTGTGAAGTGGTTAGTTTTTTTTTAATAGTCAATAACTATACATGGTTTACAGTGTTCTCTCACCACGAATGCTAGAGCATGCCAGATGAGTGTGTGCTCTATAATTTCCTTTTAACTAATTTATTTTCATGTGCAAAAATTAGTATTTGGTCTTTTCTGTTTATTATCTAGATTTAGTAGCCACAAGTCTATAATCGGGTTAGGCCAGGGGTCGGCAACCTGTGGCTCGCAAGCCACATATGGCTCTTTGGATGTGAAGCTGCGGCTCTTTGGATCCATTAGCAAATATTATTTATTTTATAAAAAAAAGCATTTAAAAATCGTTCTGAATCGATTAACGAGGATTAGGCACCGATTCTATCTCTCAGCCACTTGTACTCGCTTTTCACCGCACTCAAAGAAACAAAGTTCTATGATTCTGTTTCTCATTCCAATAACCAGGTCCTCAAAGATCTTCAAAATTTTGATTATGATATTTCTCTTCCCAGCAGCCACAAACTCCCACGATACGTACTTAATATTAATAAACAATGCTCTTGCTATTAGTTTCTTCCCAGACAACCGATGGTTGCTTTCCCCCTCGGCGCCGCTTTTCAATATCAAAGGTTATTTTCGCCTTGGTTCTGGTGGACTGAAACGATGGTTTTGGTTTCGTACTCGATTCTCTCTCTCTCTCTCTCACACCTAGCGTGATTTTTATTTAGTTACTCCGACTGTGCTCGAATAATCGCAAAATTTGTAATCTGCTGTTTTGGATACCTAAATAATAATTTTAAAGATCCTTTATTACAGCTTTACCGCAAGCATGGCCTCTACAAAAAAAAAGAGAAGAACTGAAGATAGACATCGAGAATTCAATCGGGATTGGACGGAGTCGTTCGCTTTCATATGCAACTCAGATGGCCTTCTGACTTGTCTCATTTGCCACAAAAAACTCGCACACAATAAGAAATCAAATTTAGAGAGACACTTCACTAAAAAACATACTCAGTTTGCTAGTAAATATCCAGCCGGCGAAGAAAGAAAAAAAGCTGTCGACGAGCTCCAAAAACAAAAACAGCAATCAAGTTCCATGTTAAGTAACTGGGCGCAATTTACAAGTAATGTTAATCTAGCAAGCTTCGCGGTATCACTAGAAATTGCAAAAAAAGGCAAACCATTCACAGATGGTGAGTATGTCAAAGATTGCTTCATACGTGCATCTGAAGAACTGTTTCGTGATTTCAAAAACCAACCAAAATCTTGAAAAAAATCAAAGATTTGCCATTATCTGCTAAAACAGTACAAGATAGAATAACTAAAATGTCTTCAAATGTAACATATTTGCAGGTGGAAGATATTCAACTTTCTTCTGTCATATCACTTGCTATAGATGAGTCTTGCGACATAAAAGACACGGCACAAGTTGCCCTTTTTGTCAGGTATATGTCTTCCCAAGGTCCAAAAGAAGAACTTCTAGGATTGCTACCGCTCTCGGGACAAACTAGAGGGGAAGATATAGCGAATGCTGTGCAAAAATGCCTTGAAGACAATAAGATCGATTTAAATAAAATCGTTTCAATAGCAACTGATGGAGCCAGAAGTATGACAGGAAAAAATAAAGCGGCAATAACGATTCTTCAGAGCAAAATAAACCACGAAATTCTTATGTTTCACTGCATAATACACCAAGAAGCGCTTTGTGCCCAAACATTTCCTGCCGAAATAGTTGAGGTCATGAATTTGGTAATCAAGTTTGTTAACAGCATCTTGTCAAAAGCACTCTACCATCGTCAGTTTAAAGAATTCTTAAACGAAATGGAGACTCAGTATTCCGACCTCCTACTTCACAATAAAGTGCGATGGCTTTCCAAAGGTAAGGTGTTGAAACGTTTTTGCTTTGTGCTTGAATGAAATAAATACATTCCTAAATGAAAAAGGCATTAATCACCCTGAATTAGAGAACGACAAATGGTTGCAAAAATTTTACTTTATGGTGGATATCACAGCGAAATTAAATGAGCTGAATCTAAAACTGCAAGGAAACGGAAACCCAGCCTATGTTTTGGTAGAAGAATTGGTTTGTTTTGAAGAAAAATTAATTCTTTTTGCAGAAGATATTCAGAGCGGTAAATTACTTCATTTTCAATTTCTGAAGCAATATCGTGATAAAACTAGTGCAACTGTTGGCAGGAGGTACTTCAGGTCAGTTATAAAAAAAATTAAAGATGAATTTGCTGACAGATTTGAGCAATTCAAAACCAACAAAACCACTCCAGCATTCATAGTAAATCCTCTCAACACAAATAGTAACGAAATCCACATTGAGCCATTTGGAATTGATACTGGATCTCTAGAAATGCAATTGATCGATTTAAAAAGTAAAGCTTCGTGGAGTGGAAAATTTACAGAGTTGAAAAGCAAGTTGGAGGTCCAGAAATGTATGTAAGTAATGCAACAAAAGTGGACAACTTTAAAAGAAATGCCGCGAGTTGAGGCACTTATATTCGACGCATGGAATAGTCTTCCAGATTGCTACAGTGAGGTGAAGAAGTTGGCATTTGGAGTACTGACTATCTTTTTATCGACATATTCGTGTGCACAAGCGTTCTCTTGCATGAATATAATTAAAAGTAAAGTAAGAAGCCAACTAACAAATGAAAATTTAGAGTCGTGTTTAAAACTTAAAGCAACAAGTTATGAGCCAAATTTATCCAAACTTTCTAAAACCATGCAAAGCCAATGCTCCCATTGAATATGTTTGCTCAAATGTATGTTATTGTTTTTTTATTTTAAGTACAAATTACATTGTTTAATAAAGTTTAAATTTTCTTCTTGAATAACCATGCAAAGCCATCGCTCCCATTGAATTTGTTTGTTCCATTGTTTGTTAAATTACAAATTACAGTTAGTGTTGTAAGTAAATGTTTGTTTTAATTTTTTACTTAAATAATAAGTTTTTTACTTAAATAATAAGTTATCTAATAATGAATAAATAGAATGATATAATGAATAAATAGATATTTTTTCTTATGAATAAATAGATTAGTTTTTTTTTATTAAAAAACTTTATTTATGCGAGTATTAACAGGTGGGCTAGTATTATTAAATCGGTTCTACTGGTATTAAATCCATAAGATTTTTAGTTAGCTCTAACCTTCAAAAGACACGTGTATAAATTTGACAGCTGGTGCAATATTAGTATGGGAGTTATATCATTTTTAGTGAAGCAACTTTTGTTAGTTTGAAAAAATGGATAAAAAGGAATTTCGTGGGTTAATAAAGCATTTCTGCTTGGCCAAAAAATATAAATACTATTGAAGCCAAGGCTTGGCTCGATAAACATTATTCGGACCGTAAAGATATCAACGGAACATGTTGGACATAATGTGAATGAATATTTGGATATGCGAAAGCTCTGTTCAAAGTGGGTGCCGCGCAGGCTCACAATCGACCCAAAACAACAACGAATTGATGATTCTAAGCAGTGTTTTGAGCTATTCAATCGTAATAAACCCGAATTTTTTCGTCGATATGGGACAATGGATGAAACATGGCTCCATCATTTCACACTGGAATACAATCGACAGTCAGCTTAGTGGACTGCACGTGATGAACACTAAAAATGATATAACTCACATATTAATAGTGAACAGCTATCAAATTTATATACGCGCCTTTTGATGGTTTGGGCGAACTAAAAATCGTATGGATTTAATACTAGTAGCGTCATCTATGTGTCAGCCTACGAACTTTTCAGCCCACCGGTTATTTATTGTTGGCAAGAAAAAATTTTGTGGCTCTTTAAAACTTTGAAATTTTGTAAATTGTCATTTTTGGCTCTTCCGACTCAAAAGGTTGCCGACCCCTGGGTTAGGCTAATGAACAGGGAAACTGGAGGTACTTGAGCAAAAGCTAAAGAGCAAATTTTGAGAAGGGGCCTTTCGCCATTAAATTGGATCTCTGTAACCAAATGATCCTTTAGAATACAAATCAGTACACAGAGTTTTCATAATTAACAATTTTACACTTTTATACACATGTGATTGTAATTTCATAGTCTCACAATTACACTTAACATCTGAATTACGAGAGAAATCTATTAAGATATGGGTTAATTTCTATGTTACATCTTATTACAAACATTGATGTAACATAGAAATTATGTAGCACAATTTTAGAGCCTTAGCTTGATCAAAAACATGTTCTAGTCTAATAGTACAGTTTTCTAGCAGTAGCTCTCTGATGCATGGATTTCTCAAACCTCTGATGAATGAGTCTTGATTGGAATTAGTAGGGATCTTATATTTATTGGAATTCACACCTTTGAACCATCTTTGCTTGATTATTTGTAAAAATTCAGCAACAGACTATCTGGTCTCTTTTATTCGAGATGCTACGCAATGTCTAGCAAAAATTTCACTTAGTTTGGCAATATAAATTGAGTCTAAAATAGTGATAGCATCATCAAAATCCAAGAAATTATTAGTATACTGAAACACAATAGAAGAAATGTAATTGCATGAAAGGGGGGATTTTGCGCAGTTCGATTGTGAATTATACTCAGAAAATTGAAGAAAGTTTGTTTCCAGTGTTCTCACTTATTCTCTGCATCCATACATCAAACTGTTCAGGTTTCAAAAGCTGATTCATCATTCAGTATGCAAATATAAAATTTTATGTTATTTGATGTTGATTAAATTGTAATGCATATAAATATATTAATAAAAACAACTAAGTTATTTCTTGTCTTAAACTTAAGCTTTAATCAACATAAGTACATAACAAGACTTAGCTTTCAAACAATAAATAAATATTGCAGACGTTGCCAAACCATCTGTTTTAAAAAACAGTTTTGCCACTGGGATATTAATATATATTACAGTAACAATTTAGCTTGAAAATACTTGCATTTTGTGACAATTATTTTGAATAAATTAATTTTAAATACAGTAATACATGATGAAAGAAAGAATTTTACTCACAAAAATTTTCGTATAAGAAAAATTACATTCAACAATTTTTAGTACTTGATTAAATAAGCTTTAAAAAACACCTTTAATGGTTTTACTATAGATTCAAGGTAATTTTTAGTAAATTATAGGACTATTTTATTTCATGTTTCATTCATTATAGAATTACTTTGAAAAAATATTATGTTACCTAATTCTATTTTAAATTCTAATAAAGTATATCCTATTGGATTCAAATCTAATGACAGAGGAGGGATTTAATGACTTTTTTACGATTGTAAAGTAAACCATAATGAAATATTCAAAACAATATATTTAGAATTATTATCATGATACAACATAGAGTTTCTCCATTGACCAAAAACTTTTACATTTTTGTTTAAGATGCCAATATGCATTTACTGATATTTAAATGCCATCAACAAATTTGAACATGCCTAATATGCGATAATTGATAACATTCATCCTGATAGCATAACTCCCTCTTCGCTTTTAACAAGTGAAATAATTTCTTTTTAAAATTAAGCATTAGCATTTCTTAGCAAGCATAACACTAAAAAAAATCCCTAAGCTTCATGTTTCAAACTGATGAAATGTGATTTTTTTTTAAATGGAAGAATTTCAGTCTTGCTATTCCTCCATAACATACTTGTAATTCATCAAACATTTGAATTACTTTTATATTGTCTAATTTTTTTTTAATATGTAGCCTTTTTCTAAGTGTAAAATTTATTACTTTGTGAATTTTTAATGATATATACTTGCGTAGTCTAATCATGGAGATATTCTAAATGGACAACTGCATTAAACATGGCAGGCTGTGTCTGAAAAATTACTTCAATATAAACAAATTTGATAGGAGTCTAAAGTATATGCAAAAAAATTGTGAGATATATATTTAGTCATGAAAATAATATATCCTATAAATCATACTGAGCAAATTAGAATAAATCAAATTTTGTTTTATATTCGAAACTAGAACATTTTAATTATTTCTACTTTCTTATGTGAATTAAAGCACAAATTCACATATATGCAACTTTTGTTGGGGGCTGTATATGGTGAATATAGAATGCCTCTACTAAATATAAGAATAAGGAAGACATAAGTTTTCAGATTTTGTTGTGTGTGAAAAATGCAATGCTTTGTGATTGTAAAATTTTTAATAGATAAACAAAAAAAAATTTATCATTCATAATTATATTTTGACAATATTTGAATAAAATATCATAAAAATCAAAAGCAACAAAGTTTTTTTTTTTTTTTTTTTTTTTTTTTTTTTTTTTTTTTTTTTTTTTTTTTTTTATTTAAAGTTTGTATACTTATTCCTGTGTTGAATTTTGCTCAGTTTTTAAATAGATAATTCATAAGTAATTTAAGGAAGATCATAAAATACTTTTGAAACCTATAAGAGTTTTTAAAAGAAATTAAATTCAATATTGCTATAAATTATACTACACAACAATTCATTATTCTTTTACTTTTCATAAGTAAAGCAAGAAGTTTTCTATCAATCAGTTTTATCATTGCAATATGTTTTTAATTGCCATCTTCTCATTTTTAGGCAATACCTGTTGTGATGGAAGGAAAAAATGTGATTGCCATGGCTCGAACTGGAAGTGGTAAAACAGCTGCTTTTCTTATCCCTATGTTAGAAAGATTAAAAGGAAGAATTGCTAAATCAGGAGCTCGGGCACTTATTTTCTCTCCCACTAGAGAATTAGCAATGCAAACCCTTAAATTCACTAGAGAAGTAAGTTTGCCACAAGGGTAAAAATTAAATTAAGTAATCTGCTGATTATATGCATTTATTATTATTGTTATAAAGTTATCGTGTGTCAATGAAATTGCTTTTTTTATAAACATGAGTAAGACTATAAATTAATATTCTTCTCTTTTTTGTTTTTGTTGCTAAAATAATTAAAAAAATTATATATCTTACATTAAAGCCCACCGAGGCGAGAAGCGTTTAAGCGACAAAATTTGACCAATCATTAGCCTCACCACATTCGCCTGAAACTGGCACTGCTTTGAGTTTGCCAACTTTCATCTCGAAGCGGAACTTCACTAGGCGTAATGCTATTTCTGACGTTTCGCTGTGAATGGGCCAAAAAAATTTTCTCGCCTGTCGCCTCGGTGGGAAGGAGCCTTAAAGGTGGTAAAAATCAAATACAAAATATATGTCTATAAACTATAATAAAAAGAGGAATTTAAAGAAAAAAAAATTATTGAAGATTAAAATGTTTACAAGCAAGTAAACAGAAAATAAAAATTTTTTTTATTTTTGAATACAAAAATGCATTTTAAAAAAATTATTGGAAAAGTTTAAATTTCTAAATTTTGTTATCACTAATGAGATGAAAAGCTATGTAAGTGATGTTAATAATTAGTTTTGCCTTTATGAATACTTTTTCATTCATTTGCTATATTTAACCAACATAAATTGTTTTTTTCATCATTGACAGTTAATTTAATTTTTAGAAAGTTTGTTTATTCTATCCTCGCACATAAGTTCCATTTTTCGGTATCAAGGGAAGCAATTCATAGATGGTGCTTTTATTAAAAATATAATTCTTATTGATCATTAATAAAAAGTATAAAGAGGGTGCAACCTATAATCTATTCTGATAAATTATAAAGTTTTTAAAATGGAATAATGTATTATAACCTGGAAATATGTTTATTTTATTTGAAAATAAATCAGGTTTTCATACATTTTTAATAAATGAAAGAAAATACCTCTTTAGTATGTACAATGATAAATTTTTTTAATTTTTCAAGATATTTTAATTAGTTCTGAATACATGCAGATCATGTACAAAAGAGAAAAAATATTTTTTATATTTTAAAATGACAATAGCATATTATTGTTTTTAAATATTAATATCACCGCAAATGATACCTTAGCATTCCCATATTTTTCATTGAATGTTGTTGTTACATTCAAAATTATCTTATATAATTTTTTTTTTTCCCAGAAAAGTCTAAAAATGTATAAATTTTATGTTTATTTAAGTTTTGCATTAAAAAATTAAATTTCAAATTTTTGTCTGTATGATGTTTGTGGAAATAGGTTTAATGTTATACAATTGTTTTTAGCAAATAAAACTTTTTCAAAATACTTTTTATATTTTATACTATTTAATGCTTTTTACAGCTTGCAATTAATACAGATCTAAAAGCAACACTAGTTCTAGGAGGTGAAAAAATAGAAGATCAGTTTGCAGCCATCCATGAAAGTCCCGATATAATAATTGCTACCCCTGGACGTTTCCTTCATCTGGTTTTAGAAATGGATCTTAAACTAACTTCGATGGAATATGTTGTATTTGATGAAGCAGACAGGTAATATTTATATTTTAATTTATTAATTCTCTTCTAATGGGAATGTTATCTATTACTGCTTTTATTTTGTACATTTATAGTTCTATATAAATCTTATTTTTATTATTAAAATTTCTTTTGTACCATTATTATTTTGAAAATAAATTTATTTAACTAAATTTTAATGTTAATAAGTTTGTAAAATTGCAAGTGTTGAAAACAAATATTTTTGCTTCAAATCTGTATATAATAAAATTAATTATTTGTTTTGCAGGTTATTTGAAATGGGATTTCAAGAACAGTTGCAAGAAGTGCTAAATAGACTTCCGTCAGAACGCCAAACTGTATTATTTTCAGCAACGTTACCCAAGATTTTAGTAAATTTTGTTAAACTGGGTGTTGAAGATCCTGTGTTGATACGTTTGGATGTGGATTTACAAATTAGTGATAAACTGAAGGTTTCTTTTCCTTAAATAATTCCTGTTTTACTTCTTTTTTTAAATTAATTGGTTTATGTTTAATTTCTTTGGCAAAGTTGATAATTATATTTAATTATGTATAAGTATGTACTTTTAATTGAAATAATTTGCCTATATCTACAAAGATTATCATATTTCATTATTTATTTTAAATAATGAATACAATCTGTATATGGAAAATTGTTTGCTGATAAAAAAAATTATAAACTTTTTTTTAATGATTATAAAATTTCTTAAATTATGAAACATCTTACAATAATTGTTTCATATCTTTTTTCTTTGATTTAACTTTTATTTTTATGTAACCTTAAAATGTTTCTTCTAGAAATAAATAAAAAAAAAATACAATTCAATTCAATTTTTATCCTTGTTTACAAAAACACTACCATTATTTTAAAACTTTTTTTATTATGGTATTGTTTAGAGCTTTTATCTGTGTAGTTATGTTCTTTATAAAATGTATACTGTTTAATCATTAATGAATCAATTTTCATCTTCTAATAACAATTCCAAAATTTGTAATTTATTTTATATTGAAGTTTAATTACAAACTTATTTTGTCTTTATCCAGAGCTCCTACTTGCTTTGTCGCTCAGATGATAAAACTGCAGTTTTACTGTACCTCTTAAAAAATGTTATTGATGTAGAGAAAGAACTGACTGTTGTATTTCTTGCCACAAAGCATCATGTTGAATATATGAAAGATGTAAGTAATAATTAGAAAATAATTTGTCTTTTACACTTCCCTGATGTTTACTGCTTTTGTATGGCATTTGTTAAAATTTTATCACCAAATGATCACCAAATTTTAAAAACCATTTTAAAAGCTTTCTTCACATAAACTATATATATATAATTTCTATAATGTATTAAAAATAGAATTTCTACATTTTTTTTTTTTTAATTAAAAATAATTTTTTCCACATTAACCCACTTTATTTGAAACTAAAATAATATCAGACGCATATCATTTGTGTATTTAGTATAAGTACAATAATTTTTTCTAAAAAAAAAATTTAATGTGAAAATTTTATAAAAATATGCTATAAATATTAGAAAGTAATACATTTAAATCAAAATAAAAAAGAAATATGGCTTATTGAATGAAGCAGTGTCATGAAATTTAAAAAATATAGCATATCATCAGTATATTTTTTAACTAGATATATTTATGCACTTCCTAAGATTAATTTGTCTATTAATTTTGATAATTCAGATTTTCTTGATAATAATTCTCTTGATTGTTCAGATTCTTTTGTAATTACTAATCAAAAGTTAATATATTTTAAGTCAATTTTTTAACTAGTAGCTTTAAAAAAAATTGTCTTAAACTTGAATATATGAATAGAAAGGTTGACATGGAAACGCATGAAAAAAAGGGTATGCCAAACATCATCAGAGATTAACAAAATCCATTTCTTTATAATTAATTTTTCTTTTAATTCTTTTCTCATATTAAAACGCATCAAATTAAACAAAAAAAATTTAAGAAATATATTGCTTCTTTCTGAAATATAGAAAAGTCTGCCTATCATTTGAAAGGATTTTTTCCCCCTCATATTGAATTGAATTATTTTTAGTTTACTTTGTTGGTGTTTTTTACAAAGATATCACAATTTGTAATATTCATATTAAAAAACATTTGGTTTGTTATAGAATATATTAATTTTTTATTTTTTATTAAGGTACTGGAAACAGCTTCTATTCCATGTACTTATATTTACAGTTCTCTGGACCAAATGGCAAGGAATATTAATATTGCTAAATTTCGAGCAAAGAAAGTTGGGATTATGCTTGTGACTGATATAGCTGCTCGTGGTATTGACATTCCCCTTCTTGATAATGTCATTAATTACAATTTTCCTGCTAAGCCGAAACTGTTTGTTCACAGAGTTGGTAAGATCAATTTATTTGATGTATAACTGTTTTTAGTAAATTTCTCTATATTTTCATATTAAAGTGGCAAATTAGATATTACAGGCTTTGAATACTTAAAAAATATATCAAACAATCAATTATTATATTTTATCAAATTTGCAAAAACCCACACTTGCAGGCTCTAAAATTTAAAATTTGATTTTTGCATTTAATTTTAAAATTTTAATACAAATTATTGCTATTGAAGTGCAAATACTAATACTTTAATCTTTGCACAATAATTATTTTTACAATGTTTAACCTGTCAGCTAATTAAAAAAATATATATATTTTAAATTTGTTCAGTAGGAAATGATTTTTATCTAATTTAAGGTCAGAAAATATATTTTTTTATTTTGCTTTGTTTTTATCCCCCTGAAATTAACAATAAGAATATCATCAGTGATTAATTTTAGAGTTCTTATTTTCTTGTTTGTGTATGTAAGATGATAATGCTTCTGTATTTATAAAAAAAGGGGATGCCAGAATTTCAGCCAAATAAATTTTATGTAAAAAAAAATTCATTGTTTTATTTATTATTGCAATTTCTTGTAGTATTAATATAATGCCAATATTCATAATACACTGTTTGAAAACTAGTATCAATGCTTTTATAATATGAAGTGTCTTCCAAACCCCCCCCCTTTTTTTTCACTCTGTTATAATATTTCTATATTATAGGAAGAGTTGCCCGAGCTGGAAGAAGTGGTAGAGCATTTTCTTTAATTGCACCTGATGAGGCCCCTTATTTGTTAGATTTGCATTTATTTTTAGGAAAATCTATTAAATTTGCTACTTCAGGCATGAAAGATGAAGGTATGTTTAAATTCACTTTTTAATATTGTATTGATAAAAATATTTTAAACTTAAATAATTTGATTATATAGTGTAAGGCTAATAAAACTGTTAAATTGATAAATTTCAGAATTCACTGATTTTATCCTTACAAAATGAATAGACTTTTTTACCGTTTATGATAGAAACCATAAATGTTAGTTCTTTAGTATCATTTGTTATTAAATTTATGGATAATTTCCTTTACTTTTTGCAAAGCTAGAATTTAGAATATTGACTAAGCCGATCTTTTCTGTTGCATGTGATATGATGACTACATTTAGCAGTATAGTATAATAAAGTGTAGCTTATTTCATTATCTATAAGTAATTCGTGTGGCTATATTTTTTCTATGTAAATGAATGTTATTAAAAACAACTTTAAAAGACATTTTAATATATGCAAGAACCATTTTATTTTTATTTTTTTAAATGTGTTTTAGCATTTTCTGTAGTTTTGTCCAGTATCTGCATGTGTGTGGCATAACATATCAATATAAAAACCAAAGGACAGCTGGCTGGGAGGGAACTAGAAACATAACAAAAGCTACTATCAATATTCACTAAACGCAAATTGTATAAGAAAACCATTGTGGCATTCGTATTCGTAAACCATCATATTCAGACTTCTCAAAAGGAAAAATGTTCAAAATCCCCACTATATATTTATATTGTTTTTATAAAATTTATAATTAAATCATTTTTATTTGATTGAAAATGTATTATCTTATATATAAGTAATTATGTATCAGGAAGATTTATGGGGAAAATTTGGTTAATCCAACAAACATTTTCTTTAGAATTATTTTACTTTTATTCTAAAACAACAGGGAGGGGGTATATATGCAATACATTCTATGTATTGCTACAGTTGTGCTGGTTAACTGGCAAATAGAATTCCTGTGGAAATTATTGTTCTTAACGATGTATTTACTTCAAATAACCCTTCTTATAACATAGCTATTCTCAAGTTTAAGCTTGAAATAAATTAATCTATTGATATACAATAATCATATAAAGTATCGTTGTAGCATGTCTGTCATGTATCACAATTAGTGTACAAAGTATTTTGCTTCCCTTCTTTACAATTGATTTTTGTTGATTGTTAGATGGTGTGTGTGGTTCTGTCCCTCAGACTATTATTGATGATGAGGCTGATGCTATTCATAACTGGCATGAAAGATGCATTGATTTAAAAAATATGTTAAGGGTGTCAAGAAATGCATACCAGCAATATTTTAGATCTCGACCAGTTGCTTCTAGTGAATCTATCAGGCGCATAAAAAAATTGGATCTTTCTTCAGTTGAAAATCATCCAATTTTCAAAGGTGAGATATTTTTATAATCAATTTGTCAAATATATATTTCTATGGCAGGAATGTGTTTAAATTAAACCAAGTGGTGAATGTACTCTAAAGATTTGAAACTACCTGTTCTAAAAATTTCCTGTTACACTTTTAATTTTTTTTTCCCTCCTAAAAAAAAAATTGCTTAATGTAATAATAATGCTAAACATATATTAATGTAAAATGAAATTGAAACATATTAAATGGCTTCTTTGACAAATGTTGTAATGCAGTTTTGCTAAAAAATCTGGGATAGGGAGCTAATTCGTTTCACATAGTTTCACAGAATCTGAAGAAAATGTAGCTGCAAAAATTTGTGTTACTTTTCAATGTTAAAAATTAATTTTTTAATAATGTTTTATTGTATGAAATACTTTTGACATAAATATTCATACATTTTTATTTTAAAATAGATGATGCAGCTGCTGAAAAGAATAAAATGTTGGCAGATATTAAAAGTTACAGACCAAATACTGTAAGAATTTGATACAGACATTTTTTAATAAACATACTGTTTAAGAAATATGGATCTAATAAATGACTATTAGAAGAAAAATAAAATTAATTTAGATTTTAAAAGTTGTAATTTTATTTTTATTTTTTTATTACGAAATTATAAATAAATGTAAAGAAAAAATAAATCTGAAATTATAGAAATAATAGAATAATGATAAAAATAATTTTCAAATTATCTTAGTTTTTATTTGCTGTTATTATCAAAACAGTTTCCTAAAAAATAAAAAATTTTGACTTGTAACTAAGATTTTAACACATAATTCTTGCTCACAATTGATTTATGCATATATGTTTTAATAAATATATATATTAAATACAGTTAATTTTTTGCATGCAATTTATTGCAATTTCTCTAGTAAAAAGAATAAGGAAACATATTGAAAATTATACTTAGAAGAACTCATAAAAAAGCATTTAGAAATATATTTTCTGTGAGCAGTGTATTTAAAATAAGTATCCAATCGACATATTTTATTCAATCTTTAAAAATTCGATAATAATTAAAAACTTGGAGTTATTAAATCAAATATTTCTTTCTATTATGCTATTAGATATATTATGGCTCAATTTTTATTTTAGTCAATCTATTAAATTGAACTTCAAGCAGATAACTAATGACTAGTGTAGAGAAAAGTGTATTAATAAAATATTTAGCATTTAATATTTTTGAACCAAGGTTAAAATTAAATTATTTTTATTCATTTTCATCTTCCTTCTCCCATTTCAAAATACTGATGAATACTAAACTCACACACATACTTTTTTTTTTTCCCACATACAATTTTCAACTTATATTTTGTATTGAGATTTTATCAGTAACTGAAATTAATTTCTCGTAAATATTTCATAGACCATATTTGAACTTGGGCCATTAGCAAAAACTAAATCCAATGCAGTAATGAGAGAAATAAGAAAAGTTCATTCAAAGATTATTAACCAGAAAATAAAACCTGATCAACCTAAAAGTGAATCTACAGAAGAAACCAGTAATACATTACTCCCAGCTGATGAGAATGATTTGAAGGTAAATATATTTTTATTGTTAAAAAATTTATATGAAAACATAAAATATACAAGCCAAAGGAAAATGAATAATTATTTTTTCTTTTTACAAAAATTCTGTATTTTCAAACTTATGCAATGTGTTTATCATTTTTGCATACTGTATATAATAATTTTATTTTTTTAATTTTAAAAATCAGATTAATATATTTAGAATTTTTAACAATATAAAAATTTGTTTTGCTCAAAATGCTTTCTGAGTGGCATATAATATGCAAAGAAGGCACATGACTATTCCATTCATAATTAAAAATATGCTTTATTTTGTATATATATATTTTTTTAGGTATATTATATTGTTAAAATTATTTCTACAGATTAGTAAGAAGCATTAATTATTTCTGTTATAATACAAATTAAAAGATAATAAAAAAATAAGTATTGACTATGATTACTGCCTGTAAAAAAAAAATGTTAATATTTACATAACTGGAAAAAAAATTTTAAATAATAAAACTTTCTCAGTATTTCTCTTTTATTAACTTCTTACTATGCATTTAAATTCAATTATTTTCCTTGTTTAAGAATACTAATATTTTCTTTTCTTAAAATTTTTTAGTGTTTTAGTCATGAAGTTGTAAAAAACAATCAACCATGGTACTTGAAAAAAAGCAATTTTAGGGATACTGAACATTATGTATCTTATGTGTCAACAGAGCATTATAAAGAAAAAGGGTAAATAATTTAATGCTATATTTTCTCAATATATTTATATATATATAACATGAAATTCATTGATTGATTTATATATTCTTATATTTAACAGTTTAGGTTTAGATTCAACCTTTGAACGCCAAGCTGCCGATGCTGTATTAGATTTTACTGGTGATGATGATAACAATATGAAAAAAATGAAAAATGTTAAACAATGGTAAAAAAAAATGTTTTATTTAACTGACAATTTATTTAATAGTATACCAAATGCTTGCTTTTTCTGTGATTTCATTTAATGCAGTGTTCTTGTTTCCGGTAGCTTGCCTATCCTTTTATCTTCTTTTCCAAAGATGTTTTTTCTGTAGAATACGCCTTAAATTTCTGCCTAAAATCCACAAATGCTTTGCTGTTTCTTGTTGACATATCATGTATAGTATGCATGATAAAGAAAGTAATTTTAAAACATCATTGATGCTGAAATGTTATGAAAAATCAACAGAGTATAAATTTAAGATAAAAACCACGATGAAGATATATAACATTATTAAATAATTAGTGAAATATTATTATTTAATGAAAATAAAATTGGGAACCTCAAATTTTAATAAGTTTTATCAGTATTAATAATGATTAATTGTTTTATCTGCTACTTCAACCCAAATTTTTTTCTATCTAATTGTTTACATCAACATATGATGTTCTCTGCATTTTACGGCTTTTCTTAAAAGTACAGTTCTGTTCTATCTTTCATAGTTCTCAGAACTGTCCAAATTATATAATTAATGAAAGAAAATATATACATACTAGTTTCTTGCTTATTGAGTTATGTATAAAATTCAGATTACTTAATTTTTTTTAGAATGCTTATAAGTGTTCAAAAAGGAAAAGCCAATATTTAATACATTGACAGTGTCGCCATCTATGAGTCATATATGAAATACAAATCATCATATATCATACATCATCATATTTAAATACTGGATTTGGTTCTATGTATCAATATTTCTTTTTAAATTTTTTTTTTTTTTCTTATAGATTAACAGATGACTTTTTTATAACAAGATTGTTGTGTTTGGCATTAAAAATTTTTTTGTAAAATATTTCATTTAATGCATTTTTTTTTTAAAACAGAAGATGTTTTTCTATATGTGTGATTTGATTTCTAAAAATAGAAGCTATTAAAAATAATTATATTTTTGTTTGCAAGACTTTGCATTAAATGTCAGTAAACCAGATTAATGTGGTTAATTTCTATATTTAATTTTTTTTTAAATAGGGATCGTAAGAAAAAGAAGTTTGTTCAAAATAATGACAATGAAAAATCTAAGAAAATGAAGACTGAAAGTGGTGTCTGGATACCAAAGACCTATAAAAGTGAAGCGTATCCTTTTAATTTACGTTGCTTTTGCAATAAATTTTATATTTTAATTCTTTGTTTTATTACAGGCAAAAATTTTAATTGCTATAAGTAGTTTGGCATATTTTTCAAATTATTTAAAACTTTATTAATTTATATTTCCATTAAGATGCTTATCTGTTGCATAATATTTCTTACTGGTATAAAATCTTTATTATTTATAATACCTATCTTGATGTGATGTGATTTTTTTTTTAATTGTGACTATTTTTGTCTTATCTTTCAGAAATGTAATATGAAAAAGCATTGAATCATTATTTTAAATTGTGTACTCTTTAAAAATAATACTAAAAAGGCTTAATGTTGGTAATATGTTTTCTATAAGTTATATTTATTTTCTCAAAGTAAAAAATTGGTGTAAAAAAATTATATTTTACAAATTGAATTTTTTATTATATGAATTGCTTTTTGTACTTAATTAAAAACAGTTATAAAAAATGGCAAGAAAAAAATAAAACTAGGTATCAGCAAAATGATGATGATGATGAAGAAGAAAGTCGTTTCAAAAAACGAGGTAGACTTCCTAATCACTTAAAAGGTAAGTTGCTGATTTATATTTTCAATGTCCTGCTGTTAAATTTTCTTGATACATCATTTACTTTCGCAGTATGGATGCTTTCATTTCTGTATTATCACATATAATACTAAAGTCAATTTCAACTGTTTTATTGCTAGTGAAAAGTAAAAATTATTTTCAGCAATAAGATATTTCATAAATATGTTTTTATACTGTAATTTTACTGCTTTAAAAATAATGCATTTTGCGTAAAATTTATTTTTTTAAGTAGTTTTTAACGTTAAAGTTAATTTGTAAAAATCATTACAATCATATTTGAATATATATACATATATTTTAAATATATCAGCATGGTCTTAATGTCATATTATATTTATTTAACAAATTAGAGATTTTGAATAATATAGACTATAGAATAATAAATCCACCATCTTTTTGAAAAGAACCTTACATACAATTTAATAGATTTAAAATATGTTACTTTATAAATTTATTTATTTATTCTACAGGAAATTCAATTTTAATGTTATTGTAATTTATACTTTTTGGTTCTATAATGTGTAGTATTTGTAATACAGTTTAAAGAAGTTCAATAGGATCAAATAACTTAATATTTTTACTCTTTCGTAACATCAGATGATTTGAAGGCAATTAATAGCAATATAATTAATTTGCTATTTTAAAATAATAAATATAATCATATCTTATTAAATCTTTTTTTGTTTGGTTTTTTTTTTTTTAATTGGCAAAAGATATCTATATATACTTCCTTTTCTGCACGAAGAAGCACATTACATCTATTGTTATTTCATATAGCAAATTACTTGGTACTAAACTATCTTATTTCTCTGTTAGCTCATAAAGGACCCATAGAAAACTCCCACAGACCACCAAGGAGAGAATTAAAAAACAAAGAAGAAATATTAAAAGCAAGAAATGTGAAAGAAAAACAGATGGGTCGTCAAAAGAAGAAAAACCAACTAAAAGCAAATCGTGGCAGAAATCACAAAAGACGATAATGTGTACATATGTGTATATTTATAATAAATTTTCATTTGTACATACAACTAAGAATTCTGTTTTAATTGTGTTCAAAAATTGGAACTTAAATTGTGGATGTTATTTATTTACTAGGAATATAAAATACATCATGTTTTAAAGTGTTATTGTCCTTTAGCATAAACACTACTAGTAATGCATTATAGTGTACCTACCTCATCTCTTTGACGCTGAATATGTCAGTACAAGTGTGATTTTAATATTACCAAAATTCATCAAAATTAATTTTAAAACAAAATTGTTTGTTAAATTTAAATTATTTCTACGTTTTCTGGATTGGTGCAATCTGGTTAATTTGCAAGGAACCTATTCATATATATATGTTACTTAAATATATATATATATTATGTATTTATAAAGTAGATAACAGTATCCTTCATGTTATATTGTCCTGGGTCTAGGGCTTAATACTTTTGATGGTAATAATATAGCATTTCAGCATTATTCCATTGATTTGATGTTAATTTTGATCCAATTCTATTGATATTCTGCAGAAAACATTATAATAATATTACATTTAGTTTGTCATAAAGCTGTGTTCTTCAGGTTTTTGCTGATGTAGAAAATCCAGATGCTTTGAAGTAAAATGATATTTTATTACGCTGTTGTCACAATTTAAGTTCTAAATTTCACATTATATTACATTATTTTATTTTTTTCCCATTTAGCAAATGAATTATCTATTATTCAAGATCATATTTGAATCAAAGCAAGCAAAATTTCAATAATAATAAAAAAAAAAAGTATTGCAAAGTTTTTTAGTAATGTTAATTTGTGTCGTCCTTTGAACATCAAATTTATTACTTTTCATTGAATTTATAATTTTTGTTGCAAAATAAATTTCAAAGCTGCTTATTAAATAAATTATTTTATATATTTATTTTTGATTAATATATAAAATCTATATCTATTTCAATCAAATTGTTATTTTGGAAACACATTTTTAAAAAATTCTCAATTCTAGCAAATCTTGCACAACAGAAATTGATAAATCTGGGTTTAAAAAAAATGCTTATGAGCTTGAATTACTTATTGTTTGTAGTTATAATCTTATTTTAATATATTTTTTTTAATAATAATCTAAATTTTACCCGTTTTAAATAACTCGTCATTTTCCAAGACCAATTCATTAAATAGCTTCTACGAAGCAGTAAAAAAAAAACTTTGAATTTATCATTTACAGACAAAAAGTTATTTTTATTTTTTACAGTAACTAGGGAAAAAAAATTATGAAAAATGGCAAATATATGTTTTTAAATATTTGTATAATAATTCTGTATTACAATATAAATTATTGTATATCTATAAATATAGTTATTGGTTTATAATCTAAATCAATAAAAAATTTTAATAATTTCTAATAGAATAATTATAATTTTTTTTTTTTTTTTTTTTTTTTTTTTTGAAAAAATAGATTTTACATACATATATTTCGTAGTCTGATATGCATGTTGCCTTGTATGCAATAAAAGAAAGAAGAGTTAATTAACATTATCTTCTATAAAGTCATTAAATTAATTTCACAAAAAGATTGGCTGGCTGGCCATTTATTATAAACCTTAAAAAAAAATTTGTAATACTCTCATAGTGATACTAATTTAAAAAAATGTTGTTGCCCATAATTTTATATGTATTCTTTTGAGGAGTGAATTTTTTCGTTTCCTGTCCTTCCAATTATTATTATTGCTTAAATTATTTTTTTAAACTCTTTCACGAGCTATTAGTTTATATATATATTTTTTTAATTTGTACATAATATGTATAAATTGATTTCATAAGCTAATAATTAAATAATGTAAAATTATTCAAAAAGATAATCCACTGAAAGCAAAGGCAATTTTATTTCAATGTCAAAATGAAATTTTTCTAGAAAGGAAAATTATTTAGAATTTTATAGTTTTTAATTTTGCTAATCTGTGTTTTGTTCTTGCTTATAATTCTGAACTTTATGGGTAACCTGTACATTGGTCCAGCAGATTACTTTTATTTTTATTTATTTATTATTTAGGATATATGAGAAATGTGTGCAAAAACCATGATAAAAATGTTTTTAAAATAAGGATAAATTAAAATAAAAACATAAAACATTTATTTTTTTCCTTTTAAGAAAAGGGTATGTTTAAGTTTTGCATATTTATTATTAAGTGCTTAAAAATTCATGATATATATATATATATTTAATCTTCAATTTTCTCCCAAGTCATTATTCAGCAACTTGCTTTGAATTTATTATATTTGTTTGCATGTGCAAATATAAGACTGTAAAATATGCCTTTATGTTTCTGTTAGATGAAATTGTAAGTTATTGATTTTTTACACTAATGAAGAACTTCTTACAATTCTGCCATAATATATGGCTGATCAAATTATTCTTTGGACTGTTTATGAAGTTACGCATATTCCATAACACTTTTGCAAATTTGGTATAAGTTTTGTTGTCTATAATATTCGATTTGTGTTTATTTTTCAAATGATAATATGCTTTATTTCATAACATAGTTTTGTTGGTTTCTCTTCTCTTCATTTACTGGTTATTCTACTATGCTTCTCATAACATTTTATGACATGAAAAATTTGAATCACTTAAAATAATTGTTTAGTAATATTTTTAAAAATGTAATTTTTTAAGTGCCAATTAATAATTTGCAAATTTCTAACAATTTATACTTGTTTGATCTACTCACAGATATCCTTATTATCCGATTTTATTTAATGCTGCAAACTGTGTTAGAAAACATAATTTCTTAAATTAATGTAAAGCAGACAAATTTGATAAATTGTGTGTATTATACAAATTCGATACTCGGGTAAATTGTGAAATTTATGTTGACTTAAAACGATTGTTTTTTACTTATTTCAGAATTTAAAATATATATATATATATCTAATAAATCTTACAGTATTAAATGCAATAACTTGCTCTTTAAATTTTTTCCCCCCCTTGAAATTATAACAAAAAGCACATATATACAAAAACAATTTTTGAGGAATTGTGCATTTTATTTTGAATAACTTTTTGATTGAAGAAAAAAGATTAAAATTAGATAAATTATTACAGACTCTGTAAAAAATTCAAAAATTATTAAATTTTATAAAAAAATTTCAAAATTCTGATGAATTTTGTAATGACATACCAAACAAATATGTCATTTTTTGATTCATTCACAAGTCTAGGGTAAAATTTTTCTTAATGATTTATTTCATTTTATACATTTCTAAGGGAGATAATATGAAATGTATTTATAGAGTAAAGCAAAAAATAACTTTAAATGCAGAAACAGAATTATTTAAATCCAACAATTATTATTAAATATATATATATTATGGTGCCATTTTTTTTTAAAATATTTGTAAGAGATAAAAAAGATAAATGGTTATTTTGAATATTGCAAACAGTTGCTTTCTAATAAGATATAGTAATTTGAAATCTGATATACTGTCTGTTAATATATTGATTGCAAATTTATAATATTTAATCATATTTTATAGAACAGATTCTTTCTCACAAATCAATTATTTGAGATTAGCCTGAAATTTTAAAGGAACAGAGAAAGTGATCTGGAAATTAAAAGAGTTTTGATAATGAAAAATTCAATTTATAAATAATACTAATCATATATCTGCATACAAATTAGTTGAATCTTTTGAATAAGAAAAACTGGCTTAATTTTACAATAAAATGATGAATTTTTTTATAAAAAAATTAAGTAAAGTGTAAATTATCTGTTGTCATTTATTTAAGAAATTCTTCCAATTAAAAAAAGCATTTCGATCTGATCGAATTATTCGTAAAAATTACAAATATTTTCAAAAATCGATGTCCTACATCAAAAATCAATAATAGCATATGATTTTGTTTCAAAATTTATTTTGAAATATATTATTCATATATATTTCATCACATGCATTCTTATATATTCATCACATGCATACCTCTACATTCTTAAAAAAACTTCTACAGAAGTTTTCTAATATCTTGCAAGACTCCAACGGTTTGGATTTAATTTCAA
This sequence comes from Caerostris darwini, assembly GCA_021605075.1. Taxonomy (NCBI): domain Eukaryota; kingdom Metazoa; phylum Arthropoda; class Arachnida; order Araneae; family Araneidae; genus Caerostris; species Caerostris darwini. The sequence continues at coordinate 4,530 of BPLQ01012172.1, read as the reverse complement.
ACACACATAAAAAAAAATATGGAGAACACATCCTGTTTTCATATAATTAAATGATGATGAGATTAGGAGGTCTTTTCTTTTTTTTTTTAACGAACATTATAACTGAAATATTATGTAGTAAATTTTTTTTTTTTTAACATAACATTTAACGAAATAACATAAAATTTAATCAAGTCTAACGATCCTTTTTTCATAATGAAAAGGCCGGTAAAATCTGCAACAAATTGTGATGTAAACTCACGTTTCTCTTGGAATTATTCAACGAATACGAATTTTGTTTCTTCAAAAGATTTTCCTTTACATTTCTTAACGAGTGTTGTTGTTGTTGTTTTTTTTTAACTTAATGTTTGGTTTCACATTAATATTAAACTTTTCACTAAACGACTTAATAAGGGGAAAAAATATATCTTAACTGTATATCTCAAAATAATTCCTATCGTGTGAACAGTAAATATTCATGACAATTAATTTATAAACAACATACATTATTTTTAATGTAAAAGTCACGATATCAAATGAAGAGTTTGCAAATTTAAATATTTATAGCTTCTTAATTCTCAAATGCAAATGATTATTATAAAATTTAGTATCGGAATGTATGCGAAGGAAACAATGAATGATTTAAATTGCTAATGAAATGGATGAAGTATTAAATTAATTAAGGATTCAAAAAAGAAAATTAACTATCATGGAAAGTAGAAAGAATTCGTCATTATATAAAATGTAAGAACAGTTTTACAAATACATGAACAAAGAAAAAAAATGGCAATATTTCTCTCGAATTTACTAGAGTTCGCTAATCTTACAAATTTAAAGAACATTTTTTCTTTCATTTGAATTTTCCCGTGGATTGACTCACATTATGCCTCATGCTGACTCATAACCTCCAATATTATATTAATTCAATCCAATCAAGTTGTGAATCAACCTTTCATTCGTTCAACTAACATAAATTGGCGTCATTTTCAATTGGTGGCAGAGTCAGTCGAGCGATAAATATCTGAATTTAGTAAACCGCCGTAAAAAAAAAAGGCGGGAAAACTTTTCTCCCTCGCCATCATTCTCTCGAACTTTGGTAACCTTAAAGCTACAGGTGAAGTAGGGGAAATCTCAAGGTCACGATGTTTTCACAATCTTTAGCTCCCCTTTATTTCTTCCCCCACAAACTTGTCCCCATAGGAGGGAGAGGCCGAATTCGAATGATTCTCGCAGAAAAGATCGTTACTACTTAGGGGAAATTCTTCCCCCTCCCCCCCATCACAACGGCTGCGGAGTTTCCTGGGAGGGGAGAAGTTGACCTCACAACCCGGGGTGGAATGCGGCTGGTGCCGAAAATAGAAACGTAGGAAAGAGGGGTGCACCCCCCTTCAATCACATTTATCTGTCTGACCCCAGAAATTTGGCCGTTGGAGGAAGAATTTTAAAAGGAAGATTTTTTTTTGAAAAACTGTAACTTTAAAAGCAAGAAATGAAAATGGATGAATTTTCATGATTTTTTTTTTTTTGTTCATATTTGGAATGAAAAATTTAGTAACTTTATAGAAGGGCTTTTTTTTTTTTTTTTTTTTTTTTGTATTTATACATTTAACAAGGCAATACGAATACAGACAGTACATGTATGTGAGAAACAGGTACATGTATATATATATAACCATTCACACGAAAAGGAGGCTTATATTTAAATTAAATTGATCGTATATATTGAAAAAAAATATTACATCCGATTTTAAAAAGGTTTAGGTGGGTTTGTTCTGGTTCTTATAATATGCAATTTTAAACAATTTCCTTCCTAGCCAAAAGAATAATTGTTTTCTACTTTCGGGAATTATCTTTTTATTCTCGACAACAATTCTTTATTTCTTTTTCAAATTTTTTTTTAATGCAGCTGGCAAACACTTAATCTTTGATGCCTTAAGGCAAGCGCTGCACCGACGTTAATCACTTAGCGTGTAGCTTGAAGATAAGCTACGGACCCGGAGTAACAATACCTCCGCAACGCTCTAACGATCATGTTAGACCGGGACATACAGCTTAAAGTGGATTCCGAACCACTACAAACATCCATGGCACCACTGGGACTCGAACCCGAAACCTGTGGTACCGAACGCTAGCCATTCAGGCCCCTTTTATTTTGATTTTGGACTCGTTAAAATTCATGTAATTAAATAATGTATTTTATAACTTTTGAGTTTGATAAACGTTAGTTATTTTATAAATATTTTTTTGTCCTCTTTCTATAATAAATTTACAAAAAGGTAAATTTCAAGTTAATTCTAAAAAAGGTTATTGTTTTTTAATGCTGGGTGCAGACCTAAATTGTTCACACACTAGAACACAAAAATATAGCAGATTCACTGTTACTCACGGTTCACTACAGTGAAGACCTGCTACACTGTACCACAGTTATTTTAAACTAAAATTCCAAAGGTGGTCTTCTATGAGGTTTGTCCCTTCATCCTCGAGCCTAACGGAAGACATTCCGACTTGTAGATTTATTGTAGCCTTCCAGTCATAGACAAAAAAAGTTTTGGTTCGCTATTGCCTACCGCCTATATTTAATGTTAAGACTTTTTTTATGTAAAATGTTAACCTAAGTAAGATAGTACGAATAAAAATATTTCATTCATTCAGGGCATATTGATTCATTAAATTTTTCACAGTTGATTACAGTTCGTCTTCACCAGTTTGCCATAATATCTTTGAAGACTTTATTTACATGTATATATATATATATATATTATATATACATATATATGCAATGTTATATGTTGTATGTAAAATAAAATATCGGTATTCACATATGAATTATTCTTTGTTTTTATAACAAAGAGATGATATAGAATTTAGCTCTACGACAGAATAAAATTTTTTTAGTGAGATTAATTTTAATTCAAAATAAATAAAAATTTATTAAATATAACATATAGGGTTAGGAGACTTAATAATGCAGTAATTATAATAGAAATTAATAAAGAATATAAATTGTGTCAAACTGCTTGGATTTACTTAGAGTAATTTAGAAATAATTATGTGTAAGTCACAGTATTAAAATAGTTTGATTCAAATTGCTTTAAAATATATTTACTTATATGATACAGAATATATAAAGAATATATTTGTGTTTTCAAAACACACATCTTAAAATATTTAGTTTTAAAATTTAGTTGCAGATTATTATTTTTTTTTCTACATTAAAATGTAGATCTCTGATGTACATTTTAATGTTTTATTGCTTTTCCTGGACTTTTTATATAAATAAGCAAGAAAAACAACACAATATAGAAAATAAACATTTTAAATATTTTTGTTGCCCAAAAAAAAAATTTTTTTTTTTTTTTTTTTAATTAAAAAGTATTACTTTTTAAATATAAAAATACTTCTTTGGCTTTTCGATTATTTTTTTTAAAAATGCTTTCAATATTTTATCAGGTGAGTTTCATTTGTTTAGATAATAATAATAATAATTCCGATAATTCCGTTGTTGAATAATAATTCTATCTCAGGTTTTTAAAAAGGTAGTAAATTTGATTACTATGATGAAAGAAGGGAAAAGGAAATAATTAATTTAATTAAATAATAATACACACGATTGAATTTTAAACCGTAAATAGCACCTTTACAAAGTTCTAGTAAAGTTCGTTTTTGTTTCAATATATTGCATTGCTAATTGCAAACATATCATAGAAAAAAACAAGATATTTAAAGGTAAAAAACGAGATACAAATGTCAGATATTTGAAAATTATCAGAACAATATAATTAAATTTTTTTATTACAGAACATTATTTAATACAATATGTTAATCGTCTGGAATTTATATAAAATAAACACGTAATATAAAAAAAAAAAAAAAATTAAGTCAATTCCTACTTTTTTTTCACTATATTGCAGAAAGTCCTTTATAAATAATTTTCATTCATTTCAGTTATAAAAATTCTCTCTCTCTCTTTCATACTTTCTCTCTCTCACATACGCACTTTCCATCTCTCTCACTAATTTATTCACATGTTTCATTTTCCATTTTGTTCCTTCCTTGACTCAGACTAGAACCCAGAATGAAAATAGAATCTGGAAAAGAAAATTTTTTTCCAGCGATCTACATGCTTCGCCACTGACGGTATTTATTGCTAAATTTATATCCTGCTAAATATCTTATATAAGAGAAATTTTTTTCTCCCATATAAAACTAAAATTAATTAATTAAATTTAATTAATGAATTAATATTTGAAAAAACTGTATTAATTTCAAGTGTCATCCACTGCAAGTTTTAAAAAATTGTATTTGAACTTGAGTGGATGAATAAAAAGTATTTCATGAGCGATTGAAAATTTGTACAAGATATATGAATATATATAAGGATATATATATAAGGATTTCTTCAATTATATAAATATATATAATTGAAGGAAAAAAAAACGATTGCAAATATCGGATATTCGAAAATTATCAGAACAATATAATTAATTTTTTTTTTTATTCCAGAACATTATTTAATACAGTATGCCGTTTACAATATGTTAATCGTTTAGA